>JAEUWP010000181.1:0-35457 GCA_018524725.1 Podaxis mareebaensis | reverse complement strand
TCAATGACAATAAGTACCAGGAATAAATGAAGGCTGTACCTCAAGAGCCAGATCACCAATGTGCATTCCTAACCAGCAGGTGACATCGTAATATGTCTTCTGTGAAGGTGAGATGTAGTGATGATCACAGGGTGAGATACACAAGATATCTTCAGGGTCATTGGGAGGTGGGCAACTGTGCAGCTGCTTCATTTTCCTGAGCATGCGTTCACATCATTGATGTTTTGTGATCTGTTCTGTATATGAGCTCTGTTTGTTAGTTTGAATATAGAAGCATTTGACACATCGATGCTCAAGCTCCCCCTGTGTGATTATCAGTGATAAAGCAATGGCTGTAAGACATCTAATGTACCACTTGTGTTGAATATCTGTCAGTTATACCATAATGCCATATACTCTCAACATAGTCACTGAGAGCATGCAGCTTGTAAGTACAAGCATTGAAGACTCTCTTGACTGAAGATAATGATTGCTGGACTGGTGCTTGTCTGCAACCTGTGTGATTTTGGGGAACCTCTTTTGTCTGATAACTTGAACAAGTTTTCTTGATGAACATTTGTAAAGCTTTCCCCAAAGATCTTGTTGCCAGATGAAGGGAGTCAAGGGTTCCTGACATATGAAGGCAAAGTTTGGCGAGGGCATGCCAGTGGCAGAGAGAAAACAAGAGGTCGAGGATCATTCGATTATGAGGCTTGGGAAGTAAGCCTTTGAAGACAGGCAATGAACACTAACACAAAACTAAGCATCAGTTGTTAGGCCAAATAATAAAAGCACAAACCTGAAGCAGATCCTCGAAGTCTTGACCCACTAACTTCTTCATTTTGGATGCATTATTGCTGAATTTGCAAATAGTGCTGCAGCCAAAGGTTGGAGTTTGGTGATACCTATTACTGAGTTGGTGCAATATTAACTAGATGATAGACAAGAACATACCGCTTGTTGAGGGCCTGAATACGCAAACCACTGGCAGCATAAAGGATCTGTACCAGATGCACAAAGACAGCCTTCCATGTTCCAAGTTTGAATTCATGGAGGAGGTCAGGGACAAATATAGCATGGTATTCAAAGCCAAATGACAAAAGCTGCTCTGAAAATGTGTTCTACTGGATAGTCAGTTTAGGAGAAGAACAAGAACATGAAACTTACCCGAGTTGGTGTTTGAGACTTGGGCTTGAGAAGCCTGTCAACTGCTGTGCTATTGACAGCCAGGCCACCTTTGAAGATCATCTTACGAGTGTGATTGACATCGAACTGACAACTAGAGTTATCCATTCATTTATGTGCTCGATGTTGGTCGTCAACCATAGTACCCAGTGTGCTAATTTTATCCTTCTCAATGTAACAACACAGACAAGGGCAGCTGCCCAAGAATCATATTGTTGAGAGCAACACCCTGTAAGGTTTATGAGAATGGTGGCCCACCAGACATGGATTGATTCACTTCTCTGGATAATCAGCTGAATACATAACAATATGAGGATATAGTTGTCAGGTTAAACCATCAGCACATGGAATGACCATGCCATGTTGATAAGCCTCGGTAAACTCTTCATCCAGGAGTAACTCCCATATGGCATGCATGAGTTCACGCTTGAGGTGAGTCAACATTGTTGCAGAAGCTGGGACACCGTGAATCTTCTTGTACTCATCCTGAATTGCATCTGGTAGCTAATACAACGGGGATGAGAACAAAGTTGGTAGTATCAAGGGTAAACTCACGGAAGGGATGTACGCAAGGTGGTGAGCAGCAAACTGGGTTGGTTTTGCATGCTCATACTTGGATTGATTGCCGAAGTAACAGTAGACGGGCCACATAGAAGTGGTGCCAAAATTTGCGAGGTGAGTCGAGTCTGACCAAAGCATAATGCTCGCGATAGACTGTTCCAGCTCACAACCTGGCTCCCGTGGTTGTTTCTGTAGTTTCTCATGTTCCTCGAGAAGGGCATCAGAGTTGTAGAGCTCGGAGATAATGCATTCAGGTTGAGACTGTGGCGTGGGTTTCCAAAATAGCCGGTGGGGGGTGTAATGGAAAGAGTGAGCTGATTCATCTTGGAAAGCAGTTCGAATAACCTCTGTCAAACTGCGGTAGTAGATTCTGTCAATCGTTACAGTAGGAGCCTCATCCTCAGACTTGTAGCTCTTTCCCTCTTTAGGAATCCGAAGCTTGACTGAGCCCGTCTTCCATGTATTCTCGGAGAGAAACTCTGGTGCACTTGATCCCTCTTTTCCTGCCTGTGTCTGATCTAACACTCGAGATGCTCGAGCCACACTGAAACCTCGCAAGTCCTCCTTGTCGAAATCTTCATGCAGGATGACATCGTCAACCAGTTTATCAAGAGAAGTCAAGGAATTGGCCGTTGTATTTTCGTAGAACCAAGACATGAGAAGAAATTGGGTCTTGTTCTTGAAGGGGGCAAAGGGATTCTTTGGCAAGGAATCCAGCGAGGGCATAAGTCCCGACCACCACTGCGGCAACTCAGGTTCCTGATTCACTGAGAAACTGGGCCCATCACATACCTTGTCTAAGGTTTGTTCATCCTCGGGATCGTGTTGAGGAAAAGTCGTGTAGGCGCGATACAGACCAAACAAATTGGGCTCTGTTTCGCAAACCACCGGTTCAGGTTCTGGGGAAGGTGATGGCGAAAACGAGGTGGGACATGCTGGCATTGGAGGGACACTTTGGGGAACGGGGGGAGGCATGTGCAGGAGCTGAGTGAGGAGAGAAGGAACCATATCTTGAAACCGTTTAGGCATTCTGTGCTGGCATCCACAGTGGGTCGGATAAACATAGTTGTCAGGCGGCAGATCAGCCTCAGCTGGAGGATCCAACATTTGAGACTCAGGTGGAGGGTCCAACATTTGAGACTCAGGCAGAGGCCCGGGCTCAGCCTCAGGCAGAGGGTCCAACATTGGAGACTCAGGCAGAGGCCCAGGCTCAGCCTCAGGTGGAGGGTCCTGCACTCGAGGTTCAGGCAGAGACTGGGGTCCAACCTCAGGTGGAAGGTACAACGTTTGAGGCTCAAGCAGAGACTTGGGCTCCAAGACCTGTTTGCAAGCATACATGAGCTGTTTGAGCATAGATGAACAATTTGGATATGTACAGATGACTGAATCGCAACCTGGTCTTCTTTGTTATGCTCCTGAGAGACATCCTTGAGTACAGTCCGAGGAATCTTGGACTGGGATTGAATCGGCTCAAGGGCATTTTCAAGGAGAGTGGTCAGAACTCGTTTCCCTTCCTTACAGTGTCCGTTGTAGTGCTTGCTGAGAGCTTGACAGTTTCCAGCCTTGTAGCCACATGCAAGACACTGAAGCGTCATCAGGATAAGTAAAGGGATGCCCCAAACATGCATAGGAGAGGTGGTGACACAGGAACAACTTGAGAGAACAGGAAGGCGGAGTTGCGGAGACCGCCAGCGTCGGGCATCATGTGGCTGTGTCAGTCCATGCTAGACCAAGGCGGCCTGCTTCAAACAGGACAGGCAAAGTTTTCACAAGGTAGAACATAGACGTAAAACAGTTTTAAAGACTATGTGATCAACTCTCGACAATACTGGTGATCCCAGCATGGAGACACAAAGGGTACTGGAGTGTCCCAGTACGATTGAAAAAGGAGCACTGGAGTGTCCCAGTGCGTCCGAAAAACAGCGAAGTAAGAACTCGGTGAACCAAGTAGTGCAGTGGTATACCTAAACATGAAATGGGGCGGTTAGTGTTGTACTTACAGGCGTTCTGAATATTGAGCTTGGATGGTAGTAGGGGGTAGTAAGGCAGTGTGTTTGTGATGGCTGGGAGGAGAAACGGCAATGTCCGAATTATTAATTGTATCACACGCTAGGACTAAACACTTCAACCTTATTCGGATTTTCCCCCATCCTCATAGACCAAACTATAGAACCCAATGTAAAGCTGGGTAAGTACATAGAAGTTCATCGTTACACCGCAACTGACCGTTTTTCTCAGTGCATTTGTTTTTCCTACCACACATCTTTCTGGGAAACTCCAGAAACCAGTACTCAACTTTCTGGGATACTCCAGAAATTGTGAGTTCTACTCCTTGGGATCACCAGGGATATTCCTAAACATCATTTTCAATATGCGTGGAAGGGTGCAAATTATTGACGGCGATGTTTTCTTCTCGCCTAATAGTGAGCGTGATGTCAAGAATCTGCCATTCGTGTTCGACAAGACCTCGCTCACTACCCATGGAGCCACTTCGATAGAGGCGTTCAATGAACCACACTGGTGGACTGCGAGTACAGAGTGGCTGGGCTTTGTACCAAAAAGACCTGTGTGCTACAATGGTCCTCTCCTGGAGGTGTTGGCATTCACTCCCAGGCACATACCTTTGAAAGAAAACAATGTGTTTATCATGCAGGAAAAAATCTCTGCTCAGTGGCTTGTCGTCGATCGACTCTTGTGGGAAGTGGCCCATTTATTGGGAAAAGAAAATGGTTTGAGCTACATTACACCGTTTCCGCCATGCAAATGGGGATACCAACATGGCCATGTCAGCGAACAAGCAGCTCGGTACAACATCTTACAAGGCAGGGACTGGTTTGCAATGTGGATAGGCCTGATCTTCTGGATGACAAGAAAGGTCCCAGAGGATCCGAAGTTTGAGGAAGGCATTACACCTCCTCGCTGGTTTACGCAGTTGGTAAAGTGGTGGAGTGACCAGATTTTGTGGGACCAGTTTCGCACTGCCCCTTTGTTGCAAAGATTTTGGAATGTGGAGCGAGTTGGTCTTCTCCTCCATTTTCCAGATGATTATCCTGACCAACCCCACGTTGCATGGTTTATCGGTGAAGGAGTCCCTGTCTGGTATCATTGGGGCAACAGAGAAATTGCAAGGGCTGATTGGGAGGGCCTCAAATTCAAGCTGATTCCACCGCCTCCTGAGTTACTCCAGGAAGCCACAACCTGGATTTCCCCAACTCCCGCTTCGAATTCGACGCAAGATCTCATGAATGACAATTTTTGTGGGCCTTCGGATGTCACACCAAGTTTCGATTTCACTGTACCCCAAGACTACTCCTCGGTAATTACGCCCCCCTCGTCATCACCTCCCAAAAAGCGTGCAAGGACGAATATAATACTACCTTCGAAATCTGGTTGTGCTGTCTGGGAGCCTTGGTTGAAGAAGCGTGAAGCCGCGTGTGCAAAGAGGCGAGCGAGGGAGACCCCCCTGGAGCAGCAACGACGAGAGAATCATGAGTGCTGCCCACCAATGGAATCTGCTCCTGTTTACGTGTGGGATTGGGATTTCGATGATCCAACTCGGTTTGTACAAATGTTGGTTCGTTGGGATGAATGCAAGGAGACACTAGATGAGTATGGGAAGGACCAAAAGCACTACGACCTGTACTTCAATGAGTGGAACTGTTGCCGAGAGTGGGGAGAGTACCCTGAAGACAGTGACGAAAGCTCTGATGAGGAAGCGCCAGATTTTCGAGTGTCTTCACCTGTGCCAGAAGAATGAACTGTTTCCCCAATGTCAACCGCGCCTCCTGTCATGTCAACCACCAGTCCAGCCTGCTCGCAGCCCTCAGTGGCACAGAAACAGTTACAACCCTTTGAGTTCACTGCCACCTCTTATGCAGGGTTGGCCGAATGGGCAAAATGGGAGGTGTTGGAGATCTTGACGAATTTCTATGGCTTTGTTTGACCAGCTAGCAAGCTTGCAACTGCGGGAACTGTAGGGTTGGGTGATATTCGATCCATCATTGTGGTGCTGGGCATCACTTCTGTTAAACCAGACAACATGTTCTGGAAAACGTCACTCGGCCGGTTGTGCATTGAATTCGGATTGTGTCTGGCAGCTAAGGAAGAGAAGAAGCCCCACCCATCGACCTGGGACCTCTCAATGTCCAGTGGGCGGCAGCTTCGTTTTGCCTGACGGCTCAAGTTCATCCGCAAGGTGAAGTTGGGCGAACAATTGCTCTACATGTTCGACCTTCGTGACCAGGCTATGGTTCCTTGGTGTATCGCTGTCTACACAGCCTCTGCCACATTGTTTATCTGCTGCCTCGACGATGAGCTGACCGAGAAAGATATTGTGATGGAATTGGCATCTGCTGGGACCCTGTTTCGAACACTGCAGAAGAGAGCGAGTTTGCAGCCCAAACAAGATCAACTCGCCTGCTCGGTAGTGCCTATGCGACTTCAGGGTCATGTATTCACCAGGAAAGATTTCGATTCTTGGGAAAAGCAATGTCATGCAATCCTGTGTTCCAAACGTGCCCGAGCTGCACTTCTTCGTGGAGGGTCCGTGTGGCGATTGGCACTGTGACACATTGGCATCAGCAAAGTGCTTAAAGGGCCATCTGGAGTTTACCCACAATCAGGCTACAACTTTGTTGCCTGCGACGTCAATGGGGTGGAGTACTTGGACAACAACCTGACAAACGATGAACTTGACGTATTATGTGGGCTTTACAAGAGTTTCACAGGTAGGGCTATATTGATTCTCCTCAAGCCACTTCTAATTCTTTGTCAACAGGTGTCGGGAAAAATGTTTTGAAATTGTCTTGGTATCCTCTTGTCTCTACCTTTGAAGCTAGCGGTGAAAACAATGGTCAATGGTTGCCTCATCTTGAAGAACTATACAAGAAGCGTAGCACGTTGATCCTGAACGACACTGTCGAGAACAATCTTTGTGTGCCTATCAGTGCTACGAAATGGTGCGACAAGCTGCAGGGGTTTACAGAGGGAAGGCATGCTGCGAAGATTGTGGAGGCCTGGTCGATGACTTTCTTGAATCAGAACATGCCTGCTACTTCGTGATTATGCTATAGTGAGTGATTTCTTCTCCATGAAGCATTTAAGCACTGAGATAGAAAGATGTTCAGTTGCTTGTTGTAGGTTGCGTATTACTGTTATAACTGTTTTGAGATACATTTGGGTCTTTGTGAAATTTGAGTCGTGTTCTAGATTATCGAGGATTGCCTGAGTTGTTTACTTGACACACTGGGATACTCCAGTGCTCTCACTCTACCCTGTAAGGATCATTTAAGTTCTCCCCCTGCCCCCGAGCATCGCCTCAGTTGTTTATTTGATGCACTGGGATATTCCATGGCTTAGGATAACTAACTTCTCCCCTCGAGCATCCCCTACTTGCCGCATTGGGATACTCCAGTGCTCTTATTATAGCATGTTGGGATCAGCGACTCCTTGGATGTCTTCCCGAGGGGATGTCTTTTAATCACATGATCCCCCAATATGATAGGACATCTTCACTTGCGATTCACGCCTTTACATCTCTTCTTCTAACCTCCACCATGTCTGAGCCTACAGATAACAATGACCTCGAAGATTTTTCTCCCCCCCTTGCCGAGATACTCCAGCCCAATGAGAAACGGAAGAAGGGGTAACTGTATGCCGAGCCTAAGGTACATTCACTGACCCAGCACCCAGTAATTCAGTGAAGGACATTGCTAGTTGGATCGCCCAAAGTGAATCGCCATGGGTGGACTTCTATAAAGTCTTCCAAGTCGGCCTTCAAGAAGACTATCCTGAAGCCACGCTCCCTCCCACCTTGAACGCTCGGTACGTTCTTCGCATTGTATTTGAATATATGCTGATGTATATGCACATACAAGTCTGAATGATAACAAAAGGAAGATGTGCTCCTGCATATATGCAATTATATGCATCCAGGTTGGGGGTTTCTGCGCGACACTCCCCAAGTTTTTGAAGCAAATACATCTGCTAATCGAACTGGCTCGAATGGTATGTCCCCCGACAGGGTGTATGCATACCATTACTGCTTGACATACTCTACAGATGACTTGCATTGCTGGCCAAGCTCGAGTGAACGACACAGGTTCCCTGAAGAAGAAAAGGCTCAAATACATCTGTCTGGCTGTCCTGGGTCAGCACCTCATCCCCGATATCCCACCTTCAACGCTCAAAAGCACGTCACATGGCTGGCATCACAAGCAAATCGCCAAACTATTGATGCCTGCCATGTACTATGGCGACTACCAGGCTGAACTGGATAAGTACGTATATTCACCTGAATAATGTCGATTACATGCACATTGATTTGTGATCAGGACAATCGCTGCGCTTCAGGCTGGGATGCTCGCCGTTGGTGTGAAGATGTTCCCAAGGTTCATGTACAAGGATGGCAAGTACAACAAAGAGAAGGTTCGATGGGGTTTTGGAGAAGGCAAGTTATTACTTCGTGTAAGTTCCTATTAACGCTATTGTTCACTCTGATTTAACCTATGCTCAAGGTCTTCAAGCATATTTTCACTTCGCCCTCGTCCGCTGATAGCCTCGAGTATGCAAAGCCGAAGACTAAGGCCAGCCACGCCAAGATGAACGGGCTTTCGTGTGTCATGCCAGGGACATTGGCATACGCTGCAGTCCAGGTACGTGTTACTTGAAATTGATTCATTAATCTCATCCATCCCTCAGACGCATTTCATGCTGGATGCCGCCGATGACTGGCATACTGAGCTGGGGCTGTTCAAGAAGGAAGAGTTTTTCTATGTGCTCTACGAGATATTCAGTAACGAGAACAACCCCTGGGCAAGGAAGTTGCTTGACAAACTGTCAAAGTAAGTCCTCTTCTATTCAACACTATGGAGCTAACTGCTTCAAGGCGTGTCTTTGGTCCTGAAGCGCTCACAAAAACAACCCCTCTCATTCGCATCAACCATGAAGATGATGACTATCTGCGTTTCCTCGAGCAGGGTGATGATAGTTCTACCGAGGAAGATTCTGGATCTGATCCCTCTGACGATGAGGGGTCTCCTCGTCTCAGCAAGGCACCACCTCTTGTGCAGCAATCCAATAGTGCGCTGCCCTCTGGCCGCCCTGGGGGGAGCATCATATGTTTGTGAGTGTCAACTATATCTATGACAGGTCCTGATATGCTGGGTAGCACCGCCCCCTTTGTCCCCATCCAGCGCTCATGAAATGCCTCCGCCACCACCTCCTGTCCAGCCTGTCAGCGAAATGCCTCCTCCACCACCTCCTGTCCAGCCCGTCAGTGAAATACCTCCTCCACTGCCTCCTGTCCAGCCCACTGGCGAAATGCCTCCTCCACCGCCCCTTGCCCCACCTGTTAACGAAACACCTCGACAGCAAATTCATATTTGCCTCAAGCGCCGCAACAATACAGTGCAAAGCAGCCAGGCTGTGACCCCCCAAGCTGAACTGAAGGAACGCCGACCTCTGAAGCGTCGCGCCAATCAAGGTCCGCAATCTCAGTCACTGCAATCCCAGCCGAGTCGCGAAGTTCATGCAGAGGAGGAAGAGCCTGAGGATGCCGATGAGCTTTATCAACAGCTCACGAGCCAACTGACCAGGAAATGTAAGGCAGCTGCTACAAGTGAAACGCCCAGGAGGTCGTTGCGACTTGGGGTTTAGCTCTATAGTTCCTGGGCTGCTTTCGTACTGACATCCATTGTATTGTACTTGCTGGGTGTATGCTTTAGTTAGAAATATAGCTCTT
Source organism: Podaxis mareebaensis (assembly GCA_018524725.1). Lineage (NCBI taxonomy): Eukaryota > Fungi > Basidiomycota > Agaricomycetes > Agaricales > Agaricaceae > Podaxis > Podaxis mareebaensis. The sequence goes on along the minus strand of JAEUWP010000181.1, from coordinate 25,991 downwards.
TTGGCAAAGCTTGGTGTGCTTGAATGGCATGAGATGATTGAAGCCTTCCAAAAGCTTTCACACCTTACAAGTGTTTCTAACATTGGATCGCGTCAAAAGATTTTATTGCCTTGTAAGCTCTGCCGACTTTCGGACCCATCAATGGTAGGCAAGGGTTTCATTGGTTAGTATTTCTCTACAATGATTTACATGTATATATACTAGGATATGTTGGCGATCTTTGCATTCCTTAGAAATCCTTTCATGGTTTGTATGGTTGCTTCCGGATACATTGACTTTTGGTGTATTTATTAGATTTCAATTTATATATTGGTTTTGGTGGAATACATGGTTTCAGCCATTCTACAAGTTTTATATCTATCTATGGTAGGTAAGTCTTGCATTACCTTGTATTCTCTAACATGATTGGCAGGTATATATGCCGGAGAATGTTGGAGGCGGTTGTATAGTGCAGAATATTTGTATGCCCACTAATCTTTTCATACCTTGCAGAATACCTTCCGGATACATGGCATTTCGTGGTTTTTAGTATATTTCAGCATATGTATTGATATTTTTTGGTATGTATAGTTTCAGCCTTTCCGCTGATGAGAGCCTCGGTTCGCGATGAAACGCTAACATCTTGATGATGTCTAATGCTTCCCTGAATTGGAGGCAGGAGATGTGGACTTGAAGTTGGGGAAGTCCTGCTATGTAAGGCACAAGTCTCGTGTAGAGCTGAATCAGGTTGTGGTTGTTGATCTGCTTGCTGGGGAGATCGGGATAATGGAGGATTTGAAAAAGAGCTAGTTCAGCTAAGTGTGTTGAGTCGTAGACCGACTTTATCAATGAGAAGTTTGGTGGTAGAGCTTGAGCTCTCGATGTTGCTACATAGTCGAGGGGAGATGTTGTGGCTAATACAAGCAAGTTGGGCCATCTCCATTGAGTTCGAAAGTCGAATGAGCATTCTAGCAGAATGCACAATAGTAGCAATAGTTTCCCTGTAGATGTTGCAGTTCTGAACCAAAAGTGGATTCCTTCAAAGAGCAGGGTCCTGGGTGATGGAGTTAACCCAGTCCAGAGATTCTCAGAGTCGAATGAGTTCAGAGTCAAGGTCGGATACTTCACTAGGGAGGGAAGGTAGTTTGATCAGGGATCCGGTGTTGATTGGCCAGATGAATTCCTGGGTTCCGATGTGGGTTGAGTAGGCTGGGAGTGGACGGAGCAGATGTGAGATGATGAAAGGTGCAGCATCCTGTGCAATCATGGTCGTCGTGATGTGTTGTATGGCGAGGTGTTCTGTGAGGGCATTCAGACATTCTTGGAAGGTGGTGGGTGTCTCGATGAGGGATTGGATGTGGTCAGTGTTGTGGCCAGTGCTTGTAGGAGAGTTGGGAGGTAATTGAGTATCTTGCTGAGCTTCAGTTTGAGCAGTGGGTTGTTGGGTGTTGGTGGTTGACATCTCCAGTGGTTAGTGAAGTTTGTTCTTCCTTTTATAATCATTGAGGGTTTGCTGTGCATTGGAGAATGCAGACTGCAGTTCCCATGTATTTTCGGAGTGTGGATAGCCAGTCCACTTGACTAGGAATTCGAGGTGGTTGCGCAGTCATCGATGATTTAGGATTGCTTCAACTTTGTAGTGTTCTTCGTCATTGCGCAGTTCTGGCACAGGTCACAGGTAGTGTTTGCTGTATAAGTTATTCTCAGTTACAGGAGTCAGTAGAGTGGTGTGAAATACAGGGTGGATTCACCATGTCTTGGGTAACTTTAGTTCAAAGTTGACTGTGGATATTTTCTTGATGATTTCGAATGGTCCTTCGCGTTTTGGAGCGAGTTTTCTTGATTTAATTTGTAATGGAAGATTGCGGGTATCTAACCATACTTGGTCTCCTATGGAGTAGGTGGGGAGTCGGTAGTTGGCTGTGCATCTTGCCATGATTTGGCAGGCATGGTTGTGGGCTTGAATAGCATGGTGGCAGGCTTCCATTAATTGATCTATGTGGTTTTCTGCTGATGGATTGTTTGTCAGTTCCACTTCGGTTGGAAACACTTTTGGGGTGTAGCCATAGAGTAGCTGGAATGGAGTTTCAGAGCATCCAGCATGGGGATGATTGTTGTGGCAGAATTCATAGATTGGAAGGTACTTGCTCCATGCATTTGGGTCACTTGAAGTGGCAATGGTGAGGTAGGTCTCGATTTCCTGATTGAAACGTTCAGTGGATCTGTCAGTTTGTGGGTGATAAGCTGTAGAGTAAGCGGGCTTGATGTTGAGGAGTTTGTACAGCTCTCATATTGCTTTGGATGCGAATCAGGGGTTGTGATCTGAGATGACCTTATCTGGTAGGCCATATTGCAAAAATAGACAATTGATCAAAATAGATGCTATGACTTGGCTATCAGCAGTTTTTGTAGTAGGGGCTAAGATTATCCCCTTCATTAGGCCATGGTCCACTATGGCCAAAATAGAATCATATCCGTGGGATGGCAGTAGATCCGTGATGAGATCCATGGAGATTTGCAAAAAGGGTCACATTGATCCAGGTGCTGGAATCAGTAGATAAGGTGGCTTGTCTGGTCATCTAATGATCTTGTGCCATTGGCAGGTTGGGCAGCCTTTAACATATTCAGTGACATAGTCCTTCATGGCTGGCCAGTATATGTATTCGGCAAGTTTGCATAGCGTTTCAGCTATTCTGGGGTGTCCTGCAGTTTGATGATCGTGTACTTGTTGGAGTAGTCTTCAATGCAATGATGGTTCATTTGGAATCAAGATTCTGTTCCCATGCATAGGTAGGTCTTGATCTGGTGTGTCATCATTGTTGGGGTCTATCATTTCTCGATGCTTCTTGATGACTCGTTTATCATCTTCTGTAATGATGGCGATCATTGACTGATTGAATATGGTAATATCTTGATTTTCTGGTTCCTGAGGTGTGTAATCAGGTTGTCTTGAAAGTGTGTCTGCTGGTCCATTCTTTTGACCAGGGATGTGCTTGATCTTGAGGTTGGGTTGGAAACGTTGCATAAATTGTACCCAGTGAACTTGTTGCTTATTGAGGGTTTGTGGTTCTTTGTAGCATGAGAGGTTTTCGTGGTCACTCCAGACAATGATTTCATGGGGCAATCCTTCAAGGTAGTGGCACCATGTGCGCAGTGCAATAATTATAGCTAGCCATTTGAGTTCTGAGCAGTGATAATTGCATTCTGTCAGGGTAAAGGCTTTGGAATGGAAGGCTATTGGGTGTCGAATGCTGTTTTCATCTTTTTGGTAAAGTATGGCTCCTGCTGCATATTGCAATGCATTGGTTTCGATTTCGAAGGGCTTTGATGGGTCAGGTGCAATGAGAATAGGTTGATCTTTGAATTTCCTCTTAAGTTCGTCAAAGGCTTGTTGATGTTCAGGTTTCCATTTGAATTTGACATTTTTTGACATTAGAGCATTGAGGGGTGCTGTGTGTTTGGAGTAATTCCAGATGAAATGTCGGTAGAAGTTGCAAAATCCGATAAATTTTTGGACATCTCAGGTTGTCTTTGGTGTAGGCCAATTCTTGATTCCTTCAAGTTTGGCAGCATCCATTTCAATAGACATGGGAGTGACTACTGCTCCTAGGTATTCGACTCGTTGTTTCTTGAATTTGCATTTCTCAGGCTTGAGGTATAAGTCATGTTTGCATAGAATATTGAGCACTTCTTGAGTAATTTGTCATAGTTCTTCTTGAGTTTTGGCATGAATGAGGATGTCATCCATGTAGACGAGTACTTGTCCTCTTCGAATGAGGTGGGCGAATATATGATCCATCATTGATTGAAATGTTGCGGGACTGTTACACATTCTGAAGAACATGACAGTTGGTTTGAATAATCCTCTGGGGGTTTTGAAGGCACCCTTCCATTGGTCTCCTTCTTGGATGCGGATATTGTTGTACCCAGCTCATACGTCGAGTTTTGTGAACCATTTTGATCCTTTGAGCTTATCGAGTAGCAAGGATATGAGTGGTATTGGGTATGCATTCTTGATGGTGTGTGTATTGAGGTAGCAGTAATCTTGGCATGGTCATAATTTGCTGTCTTTCTTTCCTACAAAGAAGAAGGGTGATGCCATAGGTGATTCAGATGGACAAATGTATCCTTTAGCAAGGTTTTCGTCAATGAATTTATTGAGTTCCTGCATTTCGATGGGTGATAGTCGATAGGGTTTGAATGATTTAGGTTCGAATGAGTCTTTGAGTTCGATCTTGTGATCCCAAGGTCTGCTTGGTGGGAATTGGGATGCTTTCTTTTCAGAAAATACATCGAGGTAGTCGTGGAATTCTTTTGGAATGACTTTTCAAGGGTTAGATTCTTTCTTCTGATCTCCATATTGTTGTGCGATTGCTTGTGAGGCATTTGCCTTGAAGTTGATTTCAATGAATGATTCAGGTTCCAGAGTAATGTGATTGAGTTCTTCAGCGATTTCTTCTTCCATAGTGTGGAGCAGTTCTTGATAAATGTGGTCTGGATCATCATTTCTCCAGGTAAGGGTTTGTTTTCTCCAGTCGATGTCTGGGTTGTGTTTCATGAGCCAGGGTGCTCCAAGGATAATTTTAGGTTTGCTGAGTTTCATGATGCATGTCATAACAGGTGTGATCTGGTTATCAATCTCGATGCTGAGTAAACATTCTTCAGTGGTTGTTCCTGCTTTGTTAATTGATCCATCAGCATTACAGACTTCAATTGGCTTTGGTAAGGGTCGTGTTTCGAGGTTCCATTGGTTGATGAGGGTTTTGTCGATAAAGTTTCCTCCTGCTCCTGAGTCAAGCAAGGTGAGTGTGTCGATGGGTTGTCATTGGTCAAGGTGGATTCGTGCTGGGAGGTATAGAATTTTGTTGTGCTGCTGGGCGGTGACTTGGTTAATTGCTTGAGTAGGTTTTTGATAACTAGGTGGGTTTCATGGTCAAGGGTATCTGTCGAATGAATATTCGGAGTCACTGCTTGTGATTTGCGAGTTGTTGGAACTAGATGCGATGCTGGCTAGTCCCTTCTGGTAAAATCCTTTCCTTTCCCTTTTGGGTCTTCTTCGTCGCTTGATTCTTCTTCAATGTTGTTGAGTCTTGATTTTCGATGTCTTTGGAATTGTTTTCTGTGTCTATTTTGGGAATAGGAGGCTCGGTTCTTTGATCTTCACTTGTTGAGGGGGCATGATCATGTGTAGTGCTTTCTGGTCTTGCAGATGAAACATAGACCTTTGCTTCTGAGTTCGCAGAGTTCTTGGGGTAGAAGGTTGTTAAGCTCAGCCTCGATTCTTGCTTCGATGATTTGATTAACTTGTTCACTTGAGTAGTAGTCATCATCAGATGATACTTCTGAAGAGTCTTCTTCTGATGACTGTTCAGATTCGCTATCTGTTCCATCAATATTATTGAGCTCGTTTGTGAGGATGTTGTCAATGTCCATGGGACCATATCCTGGGGGGTTACAAGTTGTTTGAGATGGTGTATACACTCGGAAGTTGTAGCCTTTGCTTGAAATATGAGATTTTGAATGTTTCTTGTGATGGGAGTTCAAGTAGTGTTGGTACGAATTTCTCGGGTGATCAGTAAATGATTGAAAGTATGCCAGTCCTCCTGTGTGGTGGGCTGCTGTGTAGACAGCTTCAGGGTCATTTTTGGCAGGGCTTTGGTTAATGACACCTTTGTGGTAATATGGGTCCAGTCCTTTAAGGAATAATGCGACTTTGGTCTCATTATGACTAATGCCTGCTGAGGTGCATAGGCTCTTGAACTGGTTGATGTATTCTTCGATTGGTCTGCTGTTCTGTTTGAGGTGTGTAAGGCGGTTGATACTGACAACAGTGGTAGAGGCTTGTTTAAATGAGTTGTCCAACTCGGTGAAGAATTGTGCCAGGGTTTGTGTTGTATTAAAGGTGTTCTGGTGGTATGGGAGGTGACATAGGCTTCCTTCCATGTGGTGGCTGGTCCTTGCATGTTGAGGAGGGTGAACATGATCTTAGCAGAGTTGGAGGAGAGATTGGTTGGTTGGCATGCATAGTAAATTTGTAGGTCTCTTTTCCATCATGGGTAGTCAGAGGGGTCTCCATAGAATGGCTCAGGTTTCTCGACCTTTGGATCGCGTGTGTTTGACATGGTGGAATGTACTGGCTGAGGTGATTGGGCTCTGGAGGTTGAATTGGAATACAGGGTAGTCAGATTGTAGGGGTCTGGTCCATATGTGTTGATGAGATTGTTGAGGATGTCTTCTCGATCGGTGGGTGAGGTGGTTCGGATGTAGAGTTGCTGTTCTGGTGGGAATGAGTCATACCAATTCTGTTGCTCTTGGGTGAGGATGAGTGGGTGGAGTGTTGGTTCTTCAGGGGATTCTGACTGCTGGCTTCCTGAGTGGTATGAGTGTTCTGACTCGGTGTCAACATGCTCAGGATCTCCTCTGTGTTGAAGGAGGGGGTTTGGCTGGGTAGATTGTTCCAGTGTCATAACTGCTTGGCTAATTCACTCAGAGCACTCTCCAAGAGAAGCTTGTCTGATAAGTCCTGCTGTGGTGCTGGTTGAGGGTTTGATGGGGGGAGGAGTGTCATGAAAGGATTTGGCACATTGGACAGGCAGGGGTGGTAAATACAGGGTTTGCTCCAGTGAGCGGGTACAAAGCCAAAGTGCAGGATCTGAGGGTGGGGTTGGTTGGTGTTGTCAGGGTTGTTTGGATTTTTGGGATCGTGAGGAGGTAGATTGGTCAGGATCGGGCTCGGTTTGAGCTTGTTGTTTTCCTTTTCCTGAGAACAGGGTGGCATTGAAGAATCCGTGGTGAGGAAGGTGTCGTAGGGTGGTTGCTGACTAGCTTGGATGAAATCCTATCTTGATTTCGAGTATCTCTGGGACTTCTTGCAGTATGGCTTTAATCTTTCTCAAATCCAGTTGTGCTTCTGGATGGTGGATGATTTCTGTAGTGCACAAAATCCACGCTTGTGCTAGGGGTCTATCTTTCCTTTCTGGTTACCCTTCAATCGGATACTCCTTCTTTGTACATGGCTTAGAGTTATTCCACGGCACGGCTATTGTCTCCCACAGCTGATCTAGTGCTTGATGTGGGTGCTTTTCTCCTTTACTTGTTGTCCAAGATAATGGCTGGTTATCCAGGTGTTCAAGGATTGGCTCTGCCCTTTGTTATCGGTCCAGAGTAGGTCGCAGTTGTTTTCCGGGTTCGCCAAGGTTCCTACAATCTGTCTAAATTGCTTTAGACAGAGCGGTTTCCTCTCTCCAATCTGTGGGCCTTTAAGATCTAGGTTGCTATCCTGATCACCATGTTCAGGCATATCTCCTGACATAGATTTGCGGTCTACTCGCAGATCCAGTCTAGTGTTGGCTAGGTCCGTGATGGGATTAGGGCCTGTATCACCCTAGAGATATCATGTGTCTACTAGTTGCTTACAATGGACATGAGGGTCACCGAGGGAAGCTTCCTATATAATGTTAGGCTGGTCCTTATCACTGGTCACCTAAGCTTTGCTAGGGGGCGGCTATCTTACTAGATGGTTTGCAGAGGTGCTAGGATCTAGCAAGAAGGATCATAGTAAGTAGGTGGCGAGGCAAGTGTCCAGTTAAGTACACTCAAGAGGTTGAACTTCTATCAGTTGAGAATATGACCAATAGAGAGTTTACTACCACACTGATTGTGAGCTAACATCAATCAGAAGTTAAAGATGAACAATAACTTGAGATTTGAGAATATAGGAAGCTTGTGCTTCCAGTACATGAGTGGCTATTTAAGCTTTACTTCTAGGGTCCGATTCTGGTAACTATGATGAAGTAGAGCTATGAGTCTGAGAGTCAATAGAAGCATAACTACAGAGCAGAGTGAGACAAGAATAGAATGAGACAAGAATAGGAACAGAGACAAAAATAGAGACTGGACAAGAAAAGAAACTAACTAACTAGGGAAATCATACAAGGCAGAGTCCGGGTGGAATACAGGGATACTAGATGAATGTCTGTAACAAGGTAGAAAGGAAACTATTTACTGGGTTATATTACAGGTCCATATTAGGGTGAAGATGTCCATTAGAAGAGTCAGAAGAGTAGGAGTTGGGAGACGAAGCTGAACTAGGAACGGGGAAATTCCCTACTGAAGGTAGTGAGTCAGGGGAATCTTCATGGAGGAAGATGAGGCTGCGGTGTGGGGATGATGATGATGATGATGATATGTCAGCAGTGATGTATGGCGATGGATATGGAGGAGGATCACTGATGGGTTCTTCGGGATTTGACTCATCAATACCAGGAATGTTGGAGTTGACACTGCGGAGGGGTGGAAGCTGAGTACAATGGGGGGGAATGGCTGGAGGCTTGTCGGAGTTAGGATCGACATGGTAGACTTCTACTTCTTGAAAGTAGAATCCATGGGCGACTTTGTATTTGATTATATGTGGGATGACCTTGGGCGGATACATCATGTAGGGGTGGAGGAATACAATGGGTTCTCCGGCATAGGGGATCATCTTCCAACCATGGGCCCAGGTGGAGTTGAAGTTATTGTGGATTGTCTGAATGTATAGCCCATCAAGATCGAAGACATGAGTGAAGGGAGCGTTTTCCCAAGTGATGCATAATATCTCTGTCATCATGCAGTCAGTCTCATAGAAGATGGGTCCAGGCGTTGGCCAATCTTCAGAGAAGAGGGAGGCGTGGCCAGGAAGGCAACAGTTAGTGAAAGCTTCATTACAATAGTGAGTTGAGTCTTCAGCTGGTGTACCTGTATCTTGGGTGGTGGAACGAGAGGCGTTGGGGAGTCCAAGCTCGTGGACTAATGCATGATAAATAATGTTGCAGTGGGAGGTACCAGGCTGGTTCATAACACAATGCCCCATGCCCACCCAAACTTCCACTGCATGCAGTCTGCTGCTGCTTATTCAATGCACCAAATTCTGACATCCTGAATGATGGTGAACTGAGTCCACCAGCACTTGTACTGGGCCCAATGGTGTTTGGGCCTGATGTCCTAGTGCTGGCAGTTCTGGAACCAGTAGTGGTGAGTATCTAAGGAGTTGCTGGAGAAGTGTCTGGTTTTGGAATGTTGGGCAATGACATGAGCATCAATATGCAAACACACACTTGCCCACAGTTCATACCCACTATGGGAGAACACCTCAAATTTACATCAAAGGCCCTGAACATCATATGCCAGGACTTCACTCAAGTGCTACTTTGACAAGATAGCAAGTAGTATTGAAAAATTGTATATACATAAAGCAGGCAAAAGAAAAAAATACATGCACACAAAACAAAAAGTTAGATACAACATTGTGAACAAAAATGCCTAGATGTGACCAACATGTTCCTCCAGTACCTCCTTCGACCATTTCTCGAGATGTTTCATTGCCCATCTGGTATCACTGAACCCTCATAACTTGGCTTGCCAATCTGTCATGTCGAGAGGTGATTGCAAATTGTTGATGACATTTGGATTCAAAATAGATGCATTGCACTTGGTCCACATCAGCTCATTATGTGGTGTCCAGTGCCCAAAATCCTCCCCACTGCCTTCAAATGTCCATGGCAATGGATACCATGACAGTTTCAGAGTTTGTGAGCCAGTTCCTGTTGAAAAATTTGTTTAAAAGTTTGAAGTCAATGTAGATGTGTTCATACCCACCTGTAAACATCTTATAAACTCCACTAAGTATCTCAAGTTCATCATCAGTCAGGTTATCATCTACATAGGTCACCCCATTGCTGTCTTTTGCAGTGAACATATGATCTGGGCTGCTGTGGATGCCCTATGGCCCTCAAACTGCTTCAGCAGGGCTCATGTGATCCACAGCCACCTGCCAAGCATATCCACCTCAGAGTAAAGCTGCACAAGAGTGTTGAAGGGAAAGGATGGATTGACATTGTTTTCGATAGAATTCATGATCCCTTTTATCAAAAACATGGCCTGAAAGTTCCATCGGTACAACCAACACAACAGGCTTTTCACTTGGAGCACTCCCCAGAGAATCATGGCACTGGAGGGTGTGGAAAGGCATTCCACTTTGCATGAGGTCCAATGCAACATCCTCCTCAGTCATGTTATCATCCAGGTGGCATATGTACAATGCCATCAAGGGAGACACAACTGCTAGCTTCCACAGAACTGTGCTTGAAGGGCCAAAATTGAACATGTAGAGGATGGCATTCCCACTTTTGACAGTCTGAATGGCATTGAGATGCCTAGTGAAATGCAGGGTCTGCTGATTGTCTGGAGAAAGGTCCCACAAGTCTGGTTCTGGAGATTTTTCATTGTTCCCAGTGAAAGCTCTCAGAAAGACCAAGCATAATTTGCTGAGGGGAGTTTTGAAAAATATGTTGGAGATCTCCACACCACAAATACCAAGAACAGCAATGAGCAACTTCTTGTCAGAATCTGATGTGAAGGCATTGAAGGATGTCAGAAGTGGGACTGGTGGAACAAATCTGAAATGCTTCAAGAGGATCTCTAGCACTTGATATCTTATCCATTCCACACTAAAGTTCTGACTGGGTTTGGGAAAGTCAAAGGAACAGAGGAGGTCATTAGTCCCAGAGTCATCCCCATCTGACATCAGCCTAGGTGACATTTTGACTTCTTGAACAGGGTCATTGTCCTCATCCTCATTGGGGGTGTCTTCTCGATCTTTTCCCCACTCATGACAGCAATCCCATTCATTGTAGAATGCATCATATCATTTCTGAGCAGTGCTGTATTCTTGTAGCATGTCATCCCTTTTGTCCTTATGAACAGCTTCTCACATGAATTTGGTGGGGTCATTGAAGTCCCAGTCCCAGACGTAGATGGGCACAGATATCATAGGTGGATTCCTTTCTCAATTCTCTCATCTCTGCCATTCAGCCTCTGTCTCTCACTTGCACATCCACTTGTGAGCTGCCTCTTGCTTCTTCAAAAATGGTTCCCAAAATGTGCAGCCTGACCTGAATGGTAGCATCATGTCAGTGTGAACCATGACTGGCTTGTCTACACTGCACTGAAGAGGACTTGTGGGTCTTGGCAGCTCCACACTGGATTGAGGAGGGCTCAATGGAGTGAGGAACTCTGTGTCATCCTTGAAGTGCTCAAATCCAGCCATGCTGTCAATTGACCAATATTCATGTGATGAGGTGGTGTTGGAAACAGGCAATAGTGTGATCCAAGTTGTTGCATTTTGAAGATGTTCTGGGGATGGTGGTATCAAACCAAAGTCCCAGTGCTGATGTAAGTCCACATTTTCCTTTGCCCCCCACCAGTACCAGATTGGCACTGACTGCATGACAAACCACTCAGCAGGTGGTTGGTCTGAAACATCATTTGGATTTTGAAGCCAGAGGCCAATGCACTTGGTCTTCCAGAAATGTTGGAGCAATGATGCAGTCCATAAGTTGTCTAGGGCAGCCTGGTTCTTATTGAATTTGACCACCTGTGTGAACCAGTGTGGAGTCAAGCCCTCGATGAATGCTTTGCCCTCTGGAGTCTTCTTTGTCATCCAGTAGAGCAGGCCAATCCATATCGCAAACCAATCTCTTCCAGCTTCTATATGATGCATCACATCTTCTGTGGTGAGGTGAACTTTGCTATATTTCCACTGGTAAGGAAAAAAGGGGCATTTATACACTAATCCATTCTCTTTGCCCAATACTTCAGCAACATCCCAAATCAACTTGTCCATGGCAAGCCACTGATTTGCCAATGAAGGGTGCAGCTGGAAACCACCTTGAGCTGTGTGAGGAACATGTGATGGAATGTGGGTGAGGGGTTCAAACCAAATGCTGCTGTAAGAAACAGGTTGTCATGGGACAAATCCCAACCATTCTGTCTCCTCTCTCCACCAATGCAGCTTCTGGAAATCTTCTGCTTTAGAAACACATGGAGTGAAGGTCACAGGGCCCTGATCTATGGGCAGAATCTTGACCTCCTTGTTGCTATTTGGAGAAAAGTAGACCTTGCCATTGATTACCCAAGTGCAGCCTTCCATTATGATTTCACAGAGAGCAGTCACACATATGTTGGATGAAATAGGAGCTCTGGTGATGCCCAGTAGTGTAGTTGTAGAGGAGGAAAAGTAGTTCTGGTGATGCCCAGTAACTACAATAATTGGATTCTCTGGAGATACCCAGCAGAATTGAAGGAGGATTGGAGTGTGCTTGGTGAGACAGGAGGTGTGGCTATTGAGGCAGAAGTCAGCAGGGCTCTGGTTGAATGTCATGTTGAACTTACCTTGAGCATAGCCCACAGTGTGGGGCTGCTAAAACAATAGATGGCAGTTGAACTTGGGTTGAACAAAGAAAAGACACTGGGCACCAAGCATAAGTGTGATCAGATCAATGTTTCTTTTTGTGGCTTATGGAATCATAGCTTCCTCATGTGCTTCCATCGCACTTCTGCCATCTCCTCTCATCCACTTCTCCTCATCCATTCCTCTGGATGCCAAACCACCTTGTCCATTCTATGGTATATGGCAAGGTAAGTGTCACACCTGCTCTGTAAATACTATGCCATTGGGTATCACCAAGGCACCAAAAAATTATAGCTACTGGGCATCACCAGAGCTTCACCACTTGTCTGTGTTACTCTCATCCTCATGACTCAAGACCATCAAGCTCCCACAGACAAGGGTCACTGGGCATCTCCAGGACATGTCCACCTTCCTGTGTACCCCAACAATCAGCAACAGTTCAAGGCTGACTATCACAGTGCCTCGATTACCTTGATTACTAGAACATCTGACTTCCAAGGGCAGCCACACTACATGCACCCTTGGCACCCCTAAATGGTGTTCTCACATGAATCATGCAATCTCCCAAGTGAGCCACTTTGATTGCTTGTCTAATAGTACACTGGTGTGTCTTGCTCTCCAACCCCTCTTGACCTTTGCTGAGGTTTTTGCCATGCTAATTCTTGCAGCATGCCACTCTGGGCCAACACACATGGAATGATTAAAGACTGCTGTGCCATGCCCAGGTAAGGGATGCCAGGGAGACAGGTGAAGATCTTTGTGAGTATCCCATTCAATTTTCTGGAGGCATATTGCTGAAGCAGACATTTTATATGATTGCACTACTTCTAGGTCATCCTTTGCACTTGCCACTGGGTATCTCAAGGATATCCCCACCTTCCTATATACCTATGCCCTGAATCACAACATCATGATTACCTCGATTACAGTTTTTGGGACATCCTATTGCAGGCAGGTTGCCTGCATGAGTACCCCTGCACACACTCATAGTGTTTTGTTGCTTGTCTATAGTCCAAAGTAGTCAGGTTACCTGCCAGCTCCTCCAGGAAACATGCTTGATGTAGTAGATCGGGTGATTTGTGTCATTGGCAGTGCAGACCCCAAAACACTCAATTGCAACAGGACCTGTAATGCAATTTATACACTTACTGTACATACTACCTAGTCAGGGTTTACACTAGCAGCAGCCAATTTCCATGTGGGGCAGTGCACATGTTGTGACTGCCTAAGCTCCTTGTGTGAGGCTACCTGTGCACTAGGTTCAGGGATATCATTTCCAAGGCACTTCCATAGGTGCCACTGCTCCTCATTTAGTGGCTGCATGAAGGTTGGGTACACATGGGCAGGTTGGGGGTCCTTGCTGGTATCAGTGCTGAAACTGTCCTCCTCAGCAGCAGGCTCATGAGCCAGCAGCATGGTTTCTGCCTGTTCAAGTGAGATCTGCCTTTGTTCATATAACCTCCAAGCTTTTGGAAGTCACAAAGATGTGATGAAGCAGATGCCTTGGGTAGCAAATGGTGTTGTATCTCTGCAACATGGATTTTGATGGTTAAGGGTTGTACCATGCCAAAGTCGCAGTTTCCAAATAATGAAAGTATTGGTGGCAGCCTGGATGCAAATGCTGTACAATGTGATATAAAAATGTCCACTGTTATCCTTATCTGAGATACTTTCAACAGTTTCACAGCTTGTGCACCAGGATATTGAGTATGTGTGTGGCTGGTGCTTGTAGTGAGTGTGCCTAGGGTTTCAGGCAGGAAGATAAATGACAATGTCCAATCTTCTGATAAGCAGAAGCACTTACTGACAATAATTCTCAGTGCAGGCTCCCATTGGTGGCACAAGCTGGGCACCACAAAAAGTGAATTCATGTCCAGGGATAGATATAGTGTAGTCACCTTCACCTGTTTCAACATTGTGCTTCATCATCCTGGCACCATCCACGCATTTGATGCCAAGTTCTTTCAGATAGCCATCAAAGTCTTCAAGGACTTCAGGTGGAGCAATAGCACATGAAAGATTCCAGAAAAGAGCATATCCAGAGCTTGCTTCTTGCTCAATCTTTTCGACCTCCTCTACTTTGGATCTGAGGTTCTTCACCCAATTCAATAAAACATTACTTCACAGCCCACAGGAGAGACCCATTTGTGGAAGTGACCCCAGGTCGCCCTTCTAAACATATCAATCAGCCAGCATAATAGACATCAGATATGCAGAGTGCTGTTACAGCCTAAATTGTTTTCAGCCATGAAAGCAGTGTCTAGGTTATAAGATAATCAAGTTTTATGGCTAGAATAACAGACTATGAACCCACACTAGAAGAAACCTCAGCACCTCATGAGGATCAACCCAGTAGTGTAATCTAGGCACCTAGATCGGGAAAACTGTACCAACTAGATGCATCCATATGCCATTGATTCAGTATCATTACTGAAGTCAGAATTATATTACTGAAGGTTATTCATTAATCACATCCTTGCGAGGATCCTTTCTCGCGTGAGTGACACTAGGGATTATCTCATTCAGTAGTATGCTTAGCTGCCACTATACACCAAAGACCTAGCTCAGCTATGACCTCAGCAGATGAAGTCCAAGTCAGAAGAGAGAACTACTCCACTAAGGGATTGATGCATCATCTCAGTAGAAGTGATTCATTGACCTCGTGAGATGCCAAAACCATGTGACTCATTAACAGTCAGTGATTCAAATCAGCTTAGCAAGAAATGTGGAGAATGAAGATTCATAATACTATTGAGTCAATAATGACAAATGGTATTACACACACAGTAGACCTGGTTAGTGAGAACTGATAAATATCATACATGCATACTTTGTCAGTCCATGCATCCAGTAAAAATGCATACATGTTCACCACCAGAACACCCTATTGGGCAGAGAATAATGTAGATTATAAATTATATGACTCTGTACTTGTACATGTAATCCTTTGTTGAGTCAGAATATTGTAACATTAGATTATAATCACTCCTCAGCTCATAATATAAAAATCCCCTCAATGATGCAAGGTGAAGCAAGGGAATTCCTGCTGAGCTTCACTTAGAGGGTTGTTGTATATTTGACAATCATTGAAGTGATAGTTAAGCATTTATAGGAGTTTTCTTCAGTCGATGTGACCTACTAGTGAGAGCCAGAACAAAGACCCAGTAGTTCCCTCAGAAGTTTCCATAAGTTGAGAATCAGAAGTTAGCCTTAGCAGGGTTAACTAGGAGTACATCACAGCTGCATATTGCTGGTCAGAGCACTCATCAGTACAAGTTGGTATATTTCTGGTAGTAGTGAGGGATCGCTCTTGCTACCTTCAGTTCTTTGGTACTTGTGTATCATAGTGACACTATGTCAGAGACTTGTCAATTTAAGAACAAACAGTCTAGTTCAGTCTTGAACTAGGGAATCATCAAGACCACCTCATGACAATATCCAGAAGTCCTTGCATCAAGCGAAGATAACACCAAGCACATACACATTCCCCCACTCCTTCACAACTCTTACCCTTACCTTCCTAGTGAGTGTTTTGATCTTGCATCACTTTATTATCCCTTTCATTTCTGAATCAGAGTCCCCCACGAACTTGCTAGGGTGTGGCTTTTGGTAATACTATTTTATATTTCACTTCACATTATCTCTTTTAGCTGTTATATTCTATAGTAATCCATTTGCTGCCCCATCAGCACACTCAACTAGTCTTCCTCATTTCCACTAATGCCTTAATAACACCATCAATGAACTCTATGGCAGAGTGGTTTTTACAGACATCATGGACAACCATGCAAATTAAACTTCCATCAGATTCATCATAGACTTGAGCATCTTGCTGGGGCTTGATATCAAGTTGAAGGTGGTCTTCATCAAGCATTAGGATGGGTTTGCACATATTGTGTTTGTCATGCAGGGGATCTTTGTGAAGGAATTTTGTGTGGTACCCCCGGATGGCATGAGTTTCTGCCATGAAGGTATAAGGAGGGGGATAGGGTTTGTCTTTTGGAAGGGCTGTGAGCATGAATTCCAGAATGGATGCAAGAAGGGCACCCTTGTTGACAGCTTTCCAATTAATCCCTGCTGTCTCAATGAAATTATGCTTGGACCATCCATTATAATTTTTTTTGTTTTTGCAGTACTCCAGGGCAGTCTGGATGTTGGGAAAGTGTGTGGTACTCTTGTCAACCCAGGTTCTGAAGTGGAACATGAAATTGTTGCTGTATTTGTAGAGGGGAAAGTTTCTGGGAATGTGATGCTTTTGAACATAGTTGTAGAACTGTTGTCGAGTTGCATCCATTACAGCAACTGCGAGGTGGGTGCATGCATAGCTGTTGTGCTCAATCTCACAGAGAAAGGTTTCTGCACACCTCACAATTTCCTTCTTAGTCATAGTAGAGTGCATGGTTGGACTTTCATGTGGGGTAGCATATCTATGTGAGGGATCATGGCCTGCTTTTTTCCTGCTGTGGTGCACCATGATTGAGGTGGATGCACTGATCAGCTGCAGAATCAGTGAAAGCTACTCCTGAGGCAGGAGGAAGCATGGGAAAATCAACAGTGGGGCCCCATGATTAGGCAGCAGCAAGTTTCTTTTCAGCAGGTACTCTGCCACCTGCACTGGTGCCCCTTGCCTCCTTCTAGCATGCCTCCAAAGAGCTTGGGCTGTTGGATCCCAGCATTGCACAAAACCATGGCTGCAGCCCATGGCAACCACCATCCACTTTGGAGGGAGTTGCTTCATTGTGGTAGGGCCACTGGTTGCACCAGTGCAAAGGTGGCCAACTTCCCTTTTTCTTTTCTTTTGGAGCTTGCAGTGCTGCAAAACACTTTTCCTAGGTGACAAAGGAAGACTGCCCTGCTACCTTCTGCACCTGCAGCTCTTGGTTCCTCTGCCACCTTGTGTGCTCCCACCACCTCTAGCAGTCCCACTGCAGCAATCACACCCACTACTTTCCACCCTCCCACTGCTTTTCACCTTCCTGTGGCCTTGGGTGACCCTACCACCTTCACCCTTATGCAACCTTTCAACCTCATGCTGCCCCTCAGCCATCTGCTCTCCCCTGTTTTTTCTGTAGTATGATTCTGAGTGCACTTCCATTGCAGGTGCTTGAATAAGTACATGAGTGGAACAAAGCACTATATAACCAGTTTCTGCCTACTTTAGTCTAGTCTGTCCAGTTCCCCTGCTATCCTAACTAAATCTGTGCTGGTTTTCTTTATAGGTGGCAATGACTTTTGGCCTGGATTTCCTCCACTGTCCCTACCTCTTAGTTTAGACAAATCAATGCCCATTCTCTCTGCAGATGTGCAGTGATCCAACACTGGATCCACATCCTCACCATCATCCTCATCATCACCATCCCCATCTTTAACTTCATGAGCAATACCACCAGTTGCCTTATACATTTCCACTGTCACTCCAGACTTCCAGTGCCTGTCCAAGGAGTCTTTGACCCAAACAGTTGTGGAAGACTGCCACCAAATCTACAAATATTGAGGCAAAAATCAATTATGCTCAATGTGAACAGTAGAAATAAATACCTCAAGTCTGCAGTGATTATTACTAGCCACCAGGAAAAGCAATAGAACACAATTGAGGAAGATAAGGGCTCCAATCATTGTGCTCCTACCCATTTCCTACTGCTCCTTCTCTTCTCTCTATGGAATCTGGGCCAAATACAGTTAAGGGCCACCTCAGGTGAATTAATGAGTGATGTACCAATCTGCACCACAAGTAGACATCATATTTGGGGCCCAAATCTCCACTCACAATGTAGTGATATTGCTTTGTTGAGAGCACCTGAACAGTTTGTATCAACGTTTTGTCTGCACCATTGTCAGTCTGGGTGCTAGATTAGGAGATTTGCCCTTACTCTTTGCACTGTACCACATTTGTGCCACATGATCGAGGACCTGTGTCTTCTCAGGTGACCCAATGGGCACCACATAAACAGCCCCCTGATCACTTCCCCCAATCACCATGGCTCCATCTTCTCCAAACACTCCATCTGTTATGTAGCTCTGAACTCAAGGGACTGGGACCCTTTGTATTGGGGATGTTCAATTCACCTCATAAAGGTCAAAGCCAGTCACCAGGTTATCAATGAGGATGTATTTTTCTTTTGGACACATATCAGCACTTCCTCTAAAAGTAGTCAGCCAACACAAGAAATTCAGCTTTCAGGACTAGCGTACATGGCAGATTTCAATACTTTTGAGACAGGGGCATTACCTGTCTTACTGTCAAAAAAGGTTCTGGGCATTGTCAGCATGCAGGTTCATTGCCGATAGTGCTTCACCTACACAGTCCCAGTCTCAGCTGCAAGCACCATGAGTGTCTGGCCCTTATTATAGAAGATTAACAAGTGGAGTGAAATGATTGGCCCCTCGAAACTCCAGAGCTTTTCAAGTGTTCCTGAAGAATGAGGTCAGTTGGCATTCTTGATTTGAAGTAGGGAACATTACCATTTAATTTCATTGTGTACATTTTAACTCTTCCATGATGACTTGATACACCAAGGTGCTAGTGTGTGCTGTCATATGCTATTGCCTCAATACCATCACTTTCCGAAAAGGGGCATATGGTATGCACTTTGGCATACACCCTCTATTCACAGTCAGTGGTGCTTCATTGATGAATGAATCAGGCTTACCACTTGCTCACTGCACTTGTAGATTACAACAAAGCCCCTTCCAGTCCCAAAGATAAGGTGGGAGCTCACACTTGAAAATGTCCCCTGCCATTGTATACAAGTGATCTGCCCCCATCACATCACCCCATTGCAAATGGTCTGTATGCATGTACACTGTTGTATACTCCAAATCTTGACTTGCTCATCATTGCCTGTATGATATTAATTTCCTGTCATAACCACAGTTTAGAGCCTACCTCCACTCACGAGATACCCTCCATCCTTTGTGAAAGCAAGGCAATTGATGGGCCCTGCATGACTCCCCAGCCTTACAAAGAGTTGGTATTTCTGTAATTGAAGAGTCAGCATGTCCACCCTGAGGCAGCTCATTGAGACCTATGCCAACTTCCTGGTTGTAGATATTGGAAAAGAAATTCATAGTCAGATTGTTTGCTATGTGAACAGTGACATTTCATGTTTATAACCTGAACTCCATATTCCTCCAGTTTATCCAGCTTATTGTCTACTGTGGTTGTCTCCACATGCAGAAATGGTGCAACAATACAATGAAACTAAGAATAAGGTCACCACCATCTTAATTTAGAATTTATTGTATTCCTACTGTATATAGGGAATGGCATTTACTGTGGAGCTGTGAATCAGTCATGCAAAGGCAATTTGTTCACCGACACCTTCCTATTGTCACCAAATGCATCTATTTCTCAAAAATCCCTACACCTGCACTACCCCAGATATCCAAGTGCACTCCATTGACAAAGCAAATGCCTGGTGTGGAATGAGCAGAAGGCACTGTACTGGGCAAGCTCAACTATTCCCCTGATCTAGATCTTGAACCTTCATCCCCTCTAACCCCAATGTCCAAGACAAGTGATGAAGACATGCTTAGTCAATCTGAAGAGGACATTCCAAACCTCATTCCAAAGCCACCTGGAGAAGCAGGTCATCCCAACAGTGGCAGATTCAACATCAAGGCAGTTCTCATGGCAAGAGGATGGACAAAAGCAAGTTTCAATCAATTTCAGGTTTGTTGTCTCTTTTGCTCCATTACATGAGTTCAATTGACAATTTATTACAATGCATTCATTGTATAGAAATACATACACTGTCTAGCAGCCCAGAAACTAGATACTACTGTAAGTTACCATTACCAGGACACTATGAAGATGAAGCAATTCTGTGACATGGTAAGGATCATCATTCATTTGGTGGCTGTGGGTGCTGAATTCAGTTGCTGACAGGTAATAAAGTGGTATCCAATCATGAAACAATATGAAGACCACTGGCCACTCCACTCTGTGCTGAAACTCCACCTAAAAAGCACATCAGAAGTGTCAAGGCACAAGAAAGACAAGGTGACAACCTCCAACATATGGAAGGTGGGCTGGATCTTTCATTAATCTTGATAACGACTTGACCAATGATGCAGATATTAGTGGATGCTCAAGAGGGCCAACAATAAAATCATTGTTTGCATCCCAACTCTTTCCTTATCAATATTGAAGTGGTTAGAGAATATATAGTTCTGTACAGACAGTGCTACATACTCCATAATTCTGAATCCACTATGTTTTACCACTTCAAAGCCTTCTCACAATTTTGAAGACATTGAGATGGAAAGCTATCCTAGTGCTACTCTCCATGTACACAATATTGCCAAGACCACTCAAGAGCTGGTGCTGACACTACCTTAGATGCCAGACTTGATTGAAACACCCCTGGGACCTATCATCAGTGCAGTACCACAAGCATGTTCCACCAATGCATCCCAAGCCACTCACAAACAAACTCCCCAGCAATGCATGCCAGATCCAGCCCATTCTGAGCATGATAGTGGAGCCATTTCCACC
Source organism: Podaxis mareebaensis (assembly GCA_018524725.1). Taxonomy (NCBI): domain Eukaryota; kingdom Fungi; phylum Basidiomycota; class Agaricomycetes; order Agaricales; family Agaricaceae; genus Podaxis; species Podaxis mareebaensis. Next base: position 5,286 of record JAEUWP010000181.1, on the reverse strand, counting down.
TCTGCATCAAATGAGGTCAGGTAGTTTGATGGATGAACAAATCAGTTGATTGAATAATAATGTTACAGATGCATGAACCTATGCCCTCAAAGGTCAGGCTCATTGCCATCAACCCCCTGCCTACACAAAAACAATGAAAAGGGCAACAGCAGAAAATAAAGTCTTTATGGTCTCAGGTAGGTCTTGCACTCTGGATATTTAATAAGTGTGCCTTACATTCTGCAACATTACAAGGTCCTTCAGTTGGAGAAAGAGATAGCATGACTCAAGGCACTCAGAGAGGTGAGTCTTGTCATCTAACCATGGTCCAATCTGTGACAAGGGCCCCAGGTGGACAGCACAACAGCACATTCTCAAGAAGTTCAGGATGCTGGACATCCTGAACTCACTCAAGAAGACCCTCCACAGGGATCAGTCATTGCCTGTGAACCACTCCCATCTGCTGCTCAGTCCCCCATTTTATTGCACCATGCCACTCCACTTCCAGTGGCTCAGGAAGTAACACATGCAATGTGTGAAATGCACTCAGCCTCTGCCCATTCACCTATTCTACCTCACAATACCAGCCTGCCCCAAGATCAAACTGACAGGGAAGAAGCTCATCCTGAGCAATGTCTTCATTTGCAACAAAGCCAGGAGCCCATAGTGGAGGAGGATGATGGGTTCCAAAATGATCAAGCACAAGACTTAATTGAGCAGATGGAGGTCATTGACCTGGTAGAAGGACTCAGTAGTTCCAATGATGGAAGTCCAGTAAGTCTTTGATTGATCATAAATGAGCATCACTCAATATATAGTTAGGAACCAGAAGCATCTCTCGTCCAGCTACCACAATGGGCAGTACCCCCATTGACCAGGTTCTCACACCCAAAGGGTGGTGCCAGTGCAACACCATTTTTGCCACTAACTAAAAGCACTACCAAGAGACCCAATGTCTCATGTGAGGCCTGTCCATTAACTCACACTGCAAAGAAGAGAGGCAAGCAACCCCATCACCCAGAGTATGCCTGGAGTGCCACAGATGATGAAGATTCCTTATACTTCGAATCTGAGCCAGAAGGCCTTGTAAGTCCCTTGTTTCTTTAGGACATCAAGATCATGGCTCATTTGAAACATCAGAAACCTCTGCCTATGTGAAAGGTCACACCCCACATCACTGTAGATTTTGAGGATGACTGCAGCATAAACCTCCTCAGTGATGATGATCCTGTAAGAGTGCTCTCACATATCAATGGCCAAATCTAATCCACCCATCATCAGGTCCCTCAAGTCAATAGGTGTACCCCCCATGAACCTCCAAGCTCAAGCAAGCACCATGATGATGGTGACAGTGTATGTCTTGTGGACTTTTGTCATGTTATATTGTCTTGAACATGGATCAAGGCAACAGCAAAGAAGATTGACCAGATGGTTGATCTTCTGACCTCCCTCAATGAGCACTATGATTGCAATCATTCCCCTTCATGTACAATCAACAAGGTCCCACAAAAGGTCACCAATGCCCATTTCAAACCTTCACCATGAAAGCAACAAAATACGGATCTAGTTAAGAGACAGGTAAGCCACCTAGAGTTCCCCAGAGACTTGAACTCAACCCAGCAGACTATGTGGTGAGGCCATATGAACCAACTCTTGGGTATCTGAAGAGATAAAGATATTGGCTCTGTTGGGGTGCCTTCCATAGCTAGGGTCAAACTGTTTGATGAGAACGAAGACAATGAGTGATACTGGCCCCATTTGAATCTGATGCAACCTCACTGGGATGATATATCCTCTGGCTGGAACAAGAAACTTTGAGACCTGTTCTTCAACTACCTCACTGAAGTTGAAGATGATGCATACCTCACAGATGAGTGCTTGCAGCAGGAGGTTTCAAGCTATTTCTTTAGTTGCCTAAGGAGGCTCAAATCTCTCAGCCTGAAAATGAAGATAGACTCTGATGAGGACTCAGATGCAAGAAATGATTGCCTTGCCAAGTCCAAAGAGAGCAAGCTGCAGAACAAGTGTAGAACTATGAGGCAACATAAGGTATGTGGTCTTCCCACTTGAGGGGACTTTGTATCTGACCCATATCCATGGGCTTACTCCATCCATTCCACAGCTATGGGAAACATGCTGGTCCATCACAGCAGAGCATAAAGATGATCCATGCTGGATCAAGCTGAGGGGGGCAGTCAAAATGCTCAACCATGCAGGTATGAGCTCCAATGAGAGTGATTGGGATGACATGAATCAGCCAGTCTATTACATCAAACAGGTTTCCTGGAGGAGCCAGCAGATTACCCAACTGCTTCTTTTTTTTTTTTTTTTTTTTTTTTTTTAAATCAACGTTTATTGCAATAGAACTAGCTACTACAAATGGGTGCACGATAGCAGTCCCAATACTGAAACTAAAGAAAAAGAACAAAGAGAAAAGGGGGAAAGAGAGAAAATGGAGGGAGTAACATAAGAGCGAGTGATGCTACTGTGTATAGAGAGATGAGAAGAGAGTGAAACTAACTTAACAAAATGAGTGAGAGAGAGGGAAAAAGAGAGCAGAAAATTAGAGGGGTAGGAGCGGGGAGCTAGCTACAAGGCAAAAGTAAATAGAGAAGGCCTTTAGTGAATGTCTGGGACTCTGCTTCTTGCAAGTCGCTCTCTGCAGTTGAGGTGGCAGGTGGTGAACTCTTCCTGAGTGATAGGTCCTTGAATCTGGTCAGCGAAGGAAAACGCCATGGGGTTCTGGTCTAAGAACTGGATGACCCAATGGAAGCCATCACAGGCCCCATATGGGTATTGATATCAGGGGCAGGCATCGAGTATGTGGTCTCATGTTTTGAGCAGTTCGCCACAGGGGCAAGAAGTGATATGGTGCCCAGGGAAGAAGCACTGTTGAAAGGTGCCGATGGGCACATGATTGGTGACACAGTGCATGAAGCACACACATAAGTTGGGGTTCTTCCCAAGGGGTGAATTGAGCCAGGTACCCCCTTTGGCATATTTGGGCTGGAGAGGTTTCTCTGTGCTGTCGACTAGGGAGAGCCACGAATGGCCATGATGAGAAGGATCGTTCATGAGTTGATGCCATAATGAGAGGCACTTTTGGGTGTAGTGATTTCGAATGAACCCAAGGGACGTGTGGAAGGGCTGATGACATGGGTTGGGAAGTCGGAGGGACTTGGCAAGGGTGTGTGCCTTGTGATGAATAGACCATTTGGTGGAGGAAGGGATCAACCAGAAGTGGATGTGGTTTAAAGAGGAAGAGGAGAGCCAAGAGTGTAAGAGAGGAGTGACTGCAATAGAGTCTGGATGCGCGCTGTGAGGCCTGTAAGAGAACAAACATTTAGCAGACGAAATTGAGTCTGTGAAAACTACAATTGAAGAGATGTTGAGAGATTGAGAGGAAGAGATAGCAGAGAAGAGACCGAGGTGGAGAGCATAAGATTCAGAATCAGAAGAGGTCACTTCCCCACAGGGGTGGACCACAGAAGAAAGAATGTCTGTATCAGAAGAATTAAAGACAAGAAAGGCGGAAGTGGCAGAAAGAGAAGAATTGGAGGGAACTGAACCATCTGTAGCTACAAGAAGAGAGACAGGGGAAGAAAAAGCGAGATCTCGGGTGCAGGATACATTGGCAATGTGTAATGCCATGGCACCTTCCTTTGAAGGGTCAGGGCATTCAAAGAATTTAATTTGATTGCTAAACAAGTCCAGCAAGTGCTGGCCAGGTTTGGCATTGGGATGGAGATGCTGGAATTGGTCTGTGACCAACTGGGTGTCTGAAATAAAGTCGAGTGCTGTTGAGTGCTGCTTGGTTTGACATGCATCTAAGGGGTCGATGTCGCATGTGAGGAGTTTAAGGGGATGGGAAGGGGGAAGGGTATGAAAGCGAAGAGAGCATCGTTTCGTGAGTTTGAAGAGGTGGAGTTGAATGGGGATGAGGCCTGTGATGGCTTCAACTCTGCCTGTGGGAGCAGTACAGAACACACCAGTGATCCATAAAGTGGCTTGGCGTTGCATGCATTGGAGGGATTTGATGAGTCTGCAGTATCTCGTGTTGCAGTTGAACCAGAGACAGAATCCATATGTTGCTATGGGGACAACACAGGAATGATATAAAAGCCTCTTGTGGAGGGGAGATAGGCCGCATATAGAGTTACTGAGCATGCACATGCATCAGACAGTGGAAAGCGCTTTGGTGGAGTAAAAGCGAACGTGTTCCTTAAAGGAGAGGTTTCTGTCGAACCAGAAGCCAAGGTAGCAGAGGAAGGGTTTGGGATGAACAATGAGGGAATCGTTGATGACAACAGGGGGATTGGGTTCCTGGGAGGGGCGGTTGGAGAAGTGGAAGGCCTTGGTTTTGTCTCTTTCGAGGACAAATCCAAGGTGGCAGAGGTATTCTTCACAGTTTTTATAGACCTGTGAGAGGAGGCAGCAATTAGCAGAAAATGAGTCTGATTGAACTACAATGAGTCCATCATCAACGAAAGAAATTATTTTACAACGAGGGTCATTGGAAAATTTGTACATAAAGGGGGAGAGAGACAGAGCTGTAAGAATGGGGGAAAGAGCAGATCCTTGACCAACGCCAACAGAAGCAGAAAATTTTGGAGACAAGTTATTGTTCCAAGAATAAGTAGTGAAGCAATTACTTAAATAATCGGAAAAGAAAGAAACAAGTCGGGAATTGAAGCCTTGGCGGTGAAGAGTGGAAGTGAGGATTTCGTGGTTGGTGGAAGGGAAGAATTGCACTATGTCAAAGGTGATGACACTGGTCTTGAGTTTATGTTTCCAACCCGATCGGACCAGGTGGGTGATGTAGACACCAGCATCTTCAGTAGAGCACTGGATAATTCCTCTGAATTGGAGGGGGTGGACAAGGTCGAATTGAGATGCTTCAAATTGCATTCAGGCAGAGATCATCTTCTCGATCAGCTTGCCTAGCATGTTGAGAAGGACTATGGGGTGGAACATTTTCGGGGTAGAATAGTGGGGTTTGTTCGGTTTGGGGATGATGATGGAAGTGGAATTTTTGAAGTGTTCCAGCCAGGTGGAAAATTCGATGCATTTGGAAGTGAATGTGAGGAAGTTGGAGAGGAAGGTTTTGTTGGACATGATATGTTTAATGTGAGCCCACGAGAGATGATCAGGGCCCGGGGCAGAAGTGTTAGCGCAGGGGTTAACCTGTCTACAGAGCCCTTTGCAGGCACCCCTACCCTTTCAGGTGACATGGAATCAACTTGAGCCAGAACCTGACTATTTTAACTGTATCAGGCTGACCAGTGTAGGATTTAGTCCTCTCGAGCC
>JAEUWP010000466.1:0-52662 GCA_018524725.1 Podaxis mareebaensis | reverse complement strand
GCAGAGGGTGGAGGAGGAGCGTATCCGCTCATGTAAGCATACTGCGCCTGTGCTTGGTGGAGCTCCATTTGTTGTTGCTGGATTATGGCCTGCATCTTTGCGTGTTCCTGGTGCACAACGAGTAGGAGATCTTCTGTTAGTACTTTGGCGCGGGCAACCTGGCCCTCATCAGGTCCTCTGGGGAAAAGTTGAACAGGCAACGTGAAGGGGGTAAGAGGGGACAGACGTTATATGGATGAACATTGGCACAGGCTCTTCTTGACCAGTCTAGCGAGTTTAAGAAAATTTGCTACACCCCGACGCGTCGAAAAGAACTCACCTCTTGGTCAATAAACCCTGACCCTATCCCCTTGATCTGAACACGAGTACTTGTTTCCGATTGAATGTACTTGACAAAGCAACCCGAAGGACCAACGACCTTGGCGCGAATGTTGAAGTTGCGGATCGATTCCAGTCCGATCGGAAGCTTCTCTTCCGGCCATTTTCTCTGCCAATTCAACGTCAGTGACGAACTCAAGAAGAAATGGATCATAATGACATACACGCTCCCTAGGCCTATCATTTTTCTCCACAAGCGAACCCATGTCCAACGCTATCAGCTCGTTGACCTTATCTATGGCCCTCTGCAACATCTCATTCGAACTAGCCGAGATGTGAATATACAACGGGGGGTCCTTAGCCGTCGCCTTGCTGCGATCCGGATACCACACGCCTCTGGTACCGATCGATGCGCCTGTTTCGTCATGGATCTGCATAAACAAGCCTGAACGTCGAACACACGTCAACCAACAACCGACGCATACCTGTTCCTGTGTGGCACCCTTCGTCAGAAGATACCTGTTCCTCACGTCGTTGATGTCGATATCGTGCGTGAATTCGCCTTCGTACGCTGATCCACCAGGGCCTGTACCATTTGCGAATTGGGCAGCTATTTTGGCAGCGATAGCCGCGGCGGCGGCGGCAGCGTTCGATGCGGACTTTCCGTCCTCAGACTTTGGAACTGTGTGTGTGTCATGCTCGTTGGGGCCCTGCTGGTCCCACCTTCGTTTGGAGGACATGGTGGTTGTGTGCAATGTTGTTGGTCCATGTTTGCGTAATGATGTTATGAAATATTCGCGGCGTTGATCCGTCGCGGTTATATTTATCTACACCTCTGAGCATAGGACTTATAATTGTATTCGCCTACTCATCCAATGGTCACTCCCTCCCCACGCCGCACAATGCTCATCCCACACTCTAAGCTGGTCAAAGTAATCTGGTTGATATCTGTTCTTCTCTGCATTTACGTTATCTACGACTTTATTCCTGTCACTTCGCTCCCCCACTGGAGGACCTCGACTCAAATCCCGGCTGACATAGGCACGTCCTCGTCGCAACCTAACCAAACTCAAGCAACTGAAGAGCCCCACTCAGTCTACGTCGAGGCCCCGCCAATATTCGATCAACTATTTCCCTCACCAGGCCCAAGTCGAGAGGACTTTCAGGAGTGGAATGCAAAGACTCTACGGGACCTACATGCATGCATGGCACTGAACAACTGCGGGCCAAACCAGATGAAGGTCGCGCTACTCGCAGACAAAAACATACAAAGGGCTGTGATACAAGGGTTCCGTGGCGGCGAAGGTATCTGGTAAGTAACACTGTCAGTTTCATACAGCTATCCGTTTTGTGACAGGTCTTCCCCAGGGGTATGTCAATAGTGCGCGTTTGAGGAACTTGCTTTCCTTTCTGTTTTGCCCGCTGATATCCGTTTTAGTACAAGAACCTTCGTGAACTCGGGTACACCACGCTTTTCTCTACCGGCCTTGGTAAGAATGCTCTCAGTGCGTGCGTACGTATGCACGGCTCAGATACTTCACAGAAGATACGCTGTTTCAATACCGCATGATGCCCGACCTGGTAAAGGTACGATCACCGCTATAGACAGCCGTTCTTCATTTATCCTCCGTCACAGGTCATCGTCCGAAGCAAGACGGGCGAATGCCACCTTGACCCAGACTGCATCAAGGGTCCCGAAAACCCGACCGGAATTCCAGCCTGGAAGCTGTTTGACATGAGCTACTGGCCCAGTCACCGGGAACATGACGAAGATCATCCAATGAAAGGCAAATGGCTCCTCTCTGCCGTTCCAGACCGTGGTTATCCAGACTTTGAATCAAGTCCTATTCAGTACATTGGGTAAATGTCTGTCCTGACGTCTCGGGTGAGGTTCGTTAACAGTTGAGCAGGTACTCTATCGAGGCGACCTGCACGAAAACCCCAGTTATTCCCCTGGAAAAGCGCAAGAACCAGGTCTGGATGCTCATGAAACAACTCTTGTACGTCTACCACCCCAAGTTTGCGTGGAACCGTACGTATTTTCCTCTCGTACATGAAAAACTCGGCGTCAATTTCGTCGGCGGTTGGAAAATCGACAAGAACTATCTTAATTGGGGAAAGGACATTCATGAAGAAATCGTGGATATTGAGGACCACGAGAATGGGATCTATAATCTTGGTATCCTGTCTCCAGAGGATTTTTACGACGAGGTACGGAATAGCAAGATGATGATTGGGATGAGGAATCCCCTGGCAAGTCCTTCGCCAATTGATGCCCTGTGCTTGGGCGTGCCATTCTTGAACCCCGTGAGTTCTCAATCAATGCATTAAATATCACCATTGACTTAATTAGATCGAGCGCTGGAGCCACGAGGACCCATGGAACAAGTCTCACTGGGAAACACAGCACAACTCGCTTGTCGAATACGGCCCACCGTACGTACATACTTCCTACATGTTTTCTTGACGTTTCATATGAAACGCTCTTTCAGTTACGTCTATCACGTCCACGCAAAGAACTTTACGGGATTCCTGGAAGCGATCGAGAGCGCCATCAAGACACCAATAGATCGGTATGAATACATTTCACCGTTATCCACCCGATTCTTACCTGGACGCAGACTTATTCCGGAGCACATGACAGAAAAGGCCGTCAAGGAAAGGCTAACGAAGTTGATGGAAACAGACTGGCGCACCAAGGCGGAAGAGGTATTGGAAGAGAACATGAAAAAGGTGGAACAAGGAGAGGAAGCTTACGTAGGTTGCATTTGTGCTCCGTTCTGCGCATCGTTTCATACTCCCTTCAGATTTTCGAACTTTGATACCCAGAAATACAGGTTTTTTGGATGTTAACATTCACGCCTATCGTAAGGTGCTCACAAACGCATGCTATAATAGGTAAGTAAACTACACTAAGTGTCCATCGTGCATAGGTCGTGTCCTACAGTACGTGCATAAACTATGATACATAAACATGTCGTTGCGATGTATCCGTTTAACATGAAAGGTATCGTCAAAAATCCAACAAATAGTATAAAGATAAAAGATAAAGGAAAGAGGGGGGAGATATTAGCACACAACATATGGTATAAAAATAATGCAAGTCCGTTAACCAGAGAAGAAAAACGAAAACAGCTCATTTCCAGAACGAGCCACTTCCAGCTTTCTTCTTAAGCTTACCGTGCCCAACAAGCCCACGTCTATCATCCTCATCACCAGCACCAATCGTGCTCATAGAGAACTTGCTCTTGAGCACAGGTACCGCAGGCGTATCATCGCGCACCGGCTGCCGAACTTGAGGCATCCGCCTCGTATGCCCCGTCACCTGAGAATACATCGAATCCGTCGATATACTCGAACGCGAATGTCTATGATACTCCTCATCATAATAATCACGATTAAAGTCACCACCACCACGTTCACGGCTGCGCTCGCGACGAGGAGGCGAAGGTGCGAGTAAATGCGTTTTACTGTTATTCGAGCAATGAGATTGAGGTGTTTGTGAGCGGGAACCATGGTGGAAGAAATTGGGTTTGGTCGCTGGGGGCGTTTTGGGATTGATGGTGTATCGGTAGGAAGAGATGAGTTGGATCATGTCTTCCTCTTCACCTTGACCTCCTGCCCCTCTGACGTATCGCTCGTCGAAGTGATCTTCGGAACTGCGCACGTCGGTGGGTACGTCTAGACTGTGTTCGTCGCTTGATCGCGAGGGGCGTGTAGGACGAGGGAGCGATGGACGTAGGGAGGTTCCGCGCTCGATGTCGACATCTCGGAAAGGATCAGAGTTGGAGTCGGCATGGTGGTGCTTGGTATCGCGGGAGAGTGGGGCGGGGTCGGAGAGTACAGCGATTGACTTTCCGCGGACTGTTGGTGACATCTCCATGGAAGAATTGGGGTATACGCGGGTAGACTTGGAATGACCAAAAAACTTTTCACCAAAACGAATGAGGCGCCATCGCCAGTCGCTCTTCTCCTTATGAAGAGGTCTATTATGAACGGCCTCATTGTCGAGATCGGGGTGATATGCCTGGGGTTTCTTTCCCCGTTTCCCAATACACCTCCACCAACTCTTCTTGGTATCGGTGTGGGTGTTGGCAAAAGCGTACGCTTGAACCCTCCGTCTTTCCGCCTCCCTCTTCTTCCTGTATCGGCGTCGACAGCACCAAATTACAGCCAAGAAGATAAACGCACACCCAAGTGCCATCAATAAGATCTGCCACCACTCCAACCGCTTCTCTTTCACGACCGTCGTAGGCTTGTCGATGCCCGTCACAGTCGGCATAGGCGGCAGCGTACTCGTCTCCGAGGGTTTAGGTACTGTGACGAGTTCAGAGAGGCACACGCCAAGTGGGTTAATGACTGTCGTGACGTTCGACGAGGAGCAGGCTTCGGAAGAGGGAACACACGACCCGGAACGGAGGACACGGTCGTTTGCGTTTGAGCAGGACATACAGCTGGATGAACCTGGACCGGAACAGCTTCCGCAGGAGCTGTCACAGGTCTTGCATGCATTCGCGCTTGCGTCCCAGTACTCGTTCTTTGCGCATGTGGACATGCATCGACCATTGTTGAGAACGGGACGATCTGGGGGGCAGGATGTGCATTGGTTGAATGAGGATCCGGAGCAAGTGGCACAGTCGGGGTGGCAGGAGAGGCAGGAAGAGGTCGAGGGGGATGCAAAGGTGGACTTGGGGCAGGAGGAAGCAGAAAGACATTTCCCGTTGAAGGAGAGTTGGCCCTGAGAGGAACAGGTGAGGCAGAATGTGGCAGAGCCTGAGCAGGTGCTACAGCTCGAGTCGCAAGCTAGAAAAAGGGGTGTTTAATGAAATAAAAACAGAGGTAGTTTCGAGGGACTTACGAAGACAGGTCATGTTATCTTGAGGAGAGACGAAGGTTCCGGATGGGCAGGAGTCGACACATTTGCCGTCGGAGAGGAAGCTCCCAGGAATGCAACCGGTGCATTGAAGATCACTGACGACGGATGCAATGCTGAAGTTTGGAAGTTTGCAGGATGTACACTTGACACTACAGCTGTCGCATGCCTTCTTGTTATTGTCCGCTATGAGGTTGGTGCCCTCGCAAACACCATCACCATTTGCCTTGACACATACGCCGTTGAGCATGTACAACCCTTGAGCACAGGCCGTACAGTCGTTTGAGGTGCCTCCGGAGCAGGATTGACAAGGGGAGGCACAGGGCGTGCAAGAATCACCGTTGGAGAACGCGAGTTCCGGGCATTGAGAGCCAGAGGACGTGATTTGTTTGGGAGGAATGCATTTGGTACGGTCGTTTGGATCCTGCGAGAAACCGGATCTACAGGCGAGGCAGACGCCAGTGCCAGAAGCACACTGACTGCATCCAACTTGGCAAGCTACAAACGATGGTCAGCGTCGTACAAAACACAAAGAGCAAGTGCACATACCTTTACAGTCACCAGTGGAAGTCTCGAAGAAACCGTCTGCGCATTTGGCACACTGTGTCCCATTGTCCGCCTTGACAAAGCCATCATTACACTGGCAATTGCCATCTGAACCACAGACCCCGTTCAAGCAATTACAGCTATTGCCACCACTCTTCTTCAGACACCTTCCTGTTCCAGAGATACCTTCATCACACTCGTCGCAGCCATCCTCGCATTTCTGACAGCTAGGACCGAAATGTCCGGGTGCACAGTCCTCACATGATGAACCTGTGAATCCATCTAGACATACGCATTGACCTTGTGGACTGCAGATACCACCAGAGGAGCAGGAAGGCGAGCAAGTCGTAGATTGGATGTCGATAAGCGAGAGCTGTGCTGAAGATAATTGGGATGGGAGCTGTTGGGTGTCGGGTATCGAGTCCCAGAGGATAACGCGGTTAGCGGATGAAGTCGTAATCGCAACGGCATTTGATGAGAGTGCGATCGAATTCGCGGATAGAGGGGTTGAAGCATTGGGGTTTGGTGGAGAGTTGGGTAGGGTTGTAAATGCGGTTTGGCCAGAGTAGAGACGGTCCGAGAAGATGGCCAGTCCGGGCTGGAGGGAGAGATCTAGGGGAAGGGAGAGGGAGCCGTTGGTGAAACCAGCAGATGGGATGAGGGTCGGGGATGAAGACGTTAGTGCGTCATGAAGCAGTTGTGGGTTCGTTGTCGATGTGTATTGGCCTGGTAGGAGATGAATCGGGACAGGTGACGCGGAAGACGAGAGCTTTGCTCCAACTGTCGTATCGTAGAGTCGGTGACGGATACGCGCAGAGAGGGAGAACGACGTACGTGTTACATTTGAATAACCTTGCAAACATTGACCCGGTACACAGATGACAGTGGGATTGAGAGTGTTTTGTGCAGCTACGGGGATGTCAGAACGCGTACATAGGAGATAAGCGGAGGACATACCAGCAAGGAGAGGGGCAATAAATAAAGACTGGAGGAAAAGGAGAGCCATGTGTAGAACGAAGGTGGGAGTTGGAGGAAGAGAAGAGCAAGACGACCGGCGTCGTGGAAGAGTTAAGAAGAGCCTCTGCCTTGTCCACCATCGCACAATAGTTTGATACCTTCAATTGTTCTTAATGACGTCACGTGTTCTATTGTTCTTTGCTTGGCCTCCGTGCTGCGTACAAACAACCTCGGTATCATCAGCATTTCCCACGGCTCCTATAACCCTGACATTTGTGGAAAAGTACTCATTTCAGGGTTGCTGGATGCATGCCCTGCGTCACGCCTTCCCACTATGTTCTCTAAATTCTGGTCTAGCAAATCTACCAACGACAAGGACGAGCAAATAACATCAATACCCAATAAAATATCACGGAAAACAGAGGAAGACCTCGGACCTATCAGGGCCCAGCTTGAATCTATACCAACGCCCCTTCTCGCCTTGATCGCCTTTAGCCTAGGCGTAGCAAGCTCAACAGGTGGCGCTCTTCTCTACGCTAGATATGGAAGGCGGATCAGGAACGCGGACTGGATAACACCTGATTTGTTCGCGAAGAAACGATGGATACGAGGAATCGTCACGAGGTCAGCCATCTTACTATCCTGGGATTCAGTAAAAGTCAATTCATCTTTTATTCATCGACCAGTGTAGGCGACGCGGACAATTTCCGTCTCTTCCACACTCCTTCATTCGGAGGCTGGCGTTGGCCCTTCAAATTTAAAAGAGTCCCAGAAACGAACAAAGGTTATTGACCGGCTTCCCATTGTCTGTTAGTCCTGGTCACCTAGACTCTGCGCAGAGCTCAAAGACCAGACATTGCACATTCGAATCGCTGGCGTAGATGCCCCCGAAGTGAGCCCCCTTCCCTCTCACTCCCCTCACGTTCACCCGTTCACCCACGCTCGGTTTTATTGGTCACCGTAGGCGGCACATTTTGGTAAACCCGAACAGCCGCACGCGGCCGAGAGTCTCGAATGGCTGCGTCAGAAAATCTTGGGCAAGCCGGTGTACTGTCAATTATTACGCCGAGACCAATATTCACGCGTGGTAAACTTGACTCTACAGCTATACCATTGAATGATACTCTGCTTCTAACACGACGCCGCGCACTCTAGGTCGCAAACGTCCATCTCGCTCCTCGACTTCTCCCAGGTGCTCTCTTCCACGGAAAGAACCTGTCTCTAGAAATGCTCAGGGCCGGATGTGTAACGACATACGAACAGGTTCATTACGAGTTTCCTCTGTCCCTTGGTCAACATCTGATCCTGTACAACCCATAGGCCGGCGCCGAATACGGACCAGGAGGCAAGGAAGAGTACCTTCGAGTCGAGGCCGAGGCCAGGTCGGTTTTACATCCTCTCCCATCTTGGCGACGTTGCTGACTTTCGACCAGGGCTGCTCGACGCGGGATGTGGGCCAAAAGGGCAAAGGTGGAAACACCCGCAGAATACAAACGCCGACATAGATCACTATCCGCTGAGTCGGCCGGCCCCAGCGAGATACGAAAGTCAAAGGGTGTTGGTGGATGGTTTTCTAGGCTTAGGCTCCGGCAATAGAAATGATTGGTCACCGCTACACTTGCGGCTCTCATCAGCATTAGGATTCGCGCATTTGAATCTCATTACACGTGCGATGTTTTGTCGAATACACAACGTCCCATTAGGAATTAACCACAAAAACATGAGTCACCAATGCAACCACCCCTTGAAAGCTCACATTGGCATAGTAAACAGCACCGAGGCTTCGACACCCCGTACAGTCGCACATTTGATTAAGGTCTGGTCTTATTCTAACGAGTAACGGCAACAGCAACTCGACACAAGAACAACTATTATATACCACGACAAAAAAAGTAAAAAGGACAGGAAGAAGAGGAGGGAGTATGTATCAACTGTATGTAGAAGAAAAGGGGGCAACAAGAAGCCGATGGGAGTGGATGCGTGTACAGATATGGAACGTCGATGGAATTAGCGAGGAAAATATGCCGCGAAATTGGTGAGTGGTTTACAAACAAGATAAAGAGGAGGAAGAAGGAAGAGGAAGGGAGGAAGGACAGGAGTGTCGAATACTGTATGAGACAGAATAGGTATCTTGACAAGTACGAGACAGAAGCGAAGAAGGAACATAGAAGCAAGTGACAAGTCAAGGCGAAAGGCTGGGGACAAGAGAGAGTCATTAATGTCAGTTTGTGTCATTGTTGTTCCATGTGTAGGGCAAGCAGGAGGAGAAAAAGAGACAAAAGAGACAGAAAAGAATTCAAGAGAGCAACCCAACGCCAATGCGTTGGCCTGAAACCGACTGTTCAGCAGGACAGTGTATGTATACCAGCAACCGTAGAAGAAACCTGGATGTCAAGTCAAAGCATTCAAAATTGAAGCCAAGCGGCGCACATCATGTGCGCTTTTCATGCGACCACATCCCTTCACCTCCATCCTTCCCCATAACGAAAACAACGTCATCTTCCTCCTCATCCTCGTCCACTTCCTCGTCCACCTCCGTACCCGAATGACTCCACTGCTGCGAATCATGGTGTCCTTCATGAGACACACCTGGTACACCACTCGCGTTTCTATCATCTCCCCGTACAGGATCCTGGTGGGGATGATCGTGCTGGGGAACATACGAAGAATAGTCCTCCTCAACCTCGACTGTACTCTTCGGTGCATCCGGGAGCACAAATTGTTCCCATCCACCCATACGCACAAAATGATCCCTTACTTGCACTAGCGTCGACAACATCAACACCTCTCGCACGAGTTGATAATCCTGCGTCAACCGCATCACACGATTAAACGACGCCAACAAGCTAATTGGTATCCATCCTTTCGAATCCATCTAAAATCCATGCAAATTCATCAGTACCAATGAACACAAATTCCATGAAGGAACGACTTACGCGTTGACGAAGGAAGAAGTCCTGCGCCATATTCTGGGGACTCAAATAGTACTCCAATTGTCCCAACAAATAAAATCTTGTCGCATCAAGTGGGAAACCGAGCTGCGACATTGGCATTGGCAATGGGGGCGAAGTGTGCCCACCATGTCCTGAAGAAGACGCTGCAGGCGCGGGTCCGACAGCAGATTGCGGGTGGGGTGGTGGTGGTGGTGGCACGTATGGTTCATACGCAGCAGGAAGATATGTAGCGAGTGGCGCTCTAGGGGGTGGAACATAATAATGTGAATTTGCATCAGGACCTGCCATAGGCGGTGGGATGCCCTGGAATGGCGGAGGTGGTGTAACGCTGAAAGGTGGAGGTGGACCCTGGCGTTGAGAGTATGAGTTGCCATTGTGGTGGTGGTGGTTGCCGCCGCGACCATACCCCCTGCCGTATCCACGGCCAAATCCATTCATACCTCGACCTCTGCGGCCTCCATATCCTCGGTCATAGCCATAACCGCCACCGTATCCTCCTCTGCGTGGACGGCCATTTCCGGGTCCCTGTGCAGGCGGAAGACCCGTGGTTTCAGGCCTCTCGTCAGTCTCTCCATCTCTCTCGCCCTCCAACCTCTCCTTCTGCTCTCTGTCAACGTCGCTCTTGGGAACATCAACTGCGTAGGTGTTCCCACTAGGTCCTCCGAACCCATATCCAAAGTTCCTGACTTTGAATTCCTCTCCAAGACCTTCATCCATCACTGGCAAAGGACGATGCACTGAACCCATACCTCAACATTAATTCACTGCAATGAGTAGATAAAGGACTATAACACACCTGGAACCTCAACATTCTGCACCGTCGTGGCCTCCACATCAACCACTGCCCCACCAGCCGGCGATGACAAGCCTTCATTCCCAAACGTCCACTTTGTCTCCCCCGTCGACCCAGCCTCCTTTGCAAGCGCAGGATCAACCGCAATCTCCTTGGTATCCTCCCTCAAACTTTCCCCGCCCTTGCTGAACTTCATCGATTTGCGAGTCTTGGGCGCTGCATCTGCGGGATCCAATCCAATAGCGAGCGACTTGAACACCTTCTCGATATTATCAACCTCCACGGCATCTGTGGATTCACCTGTTGTCGGAACATCAATACTGCCAAACACGACAGATGTCGATCTTCGAATATTTCCGTTGACTTGAAGTTCGCCCTCGACCGAAGGAGGCACAGCCGCATCAGGGACAGTGGCATCTGGACCGCGCACAGATGCCCGATCAGACGTTGTACCCGTAGAAGAGGATCGCGGAGCACTAGATATATTTGACTGTGTCGAGGGTTGTGGTTGCATTGGAGGAGGGTAGAAATGTTGTTGAACATGGAGCGGTAAAGCCGCAGTATAATTGGACGGAGTGGCCGAAGGGGGATAAGCAGGGCTATGCTGGCCGGAGCCAGGATGACTATGGTGCCCATTCCAGTAGGGGTACGGAGCGGAAGGGGAAATGTAATCATAGGGGACATAGTGGCCGGGATATACGTATGGGTAGCCGTGCACTGGTGGCGGCATGGGTAGTGATGGATCGGGTTGGAGACCAAGTGGTGCGCCATGGGAGGGTGAGCGATAAACAGGGGAGCCGACTGGGGGGAGGTTGGACGTCTGTTGGGGATAATATGGAGATGAGCCGTGCGGGGGGGAGAGGTATCCTCCATAATTTGAGGGGTGATTGGTGAGATCGGATGGGGGGAATGAGGGGGCTTGGGTTTGGGTTTGGGTTTGGGTTTGGGAGGGGTTTGCATGAAGTGGCGAACCCGTTCTTGATGAGCGGTTCGTAGCCTCAATGGAACCACCAGCAGGTACCTCTTCACCTGGTAATCGTTTGTTACGCGGGTTCCTGGGGCTAGAATGTACACTTCCGGCATTGCTGTGTACTCTGGAGACATTCGTAGATTGGGCGGCAGAGTTGCGCCCTGACTGGTTGCGACCGTTCCGGCCTTGTCCTGGGTTGGATGGCGGCCTCGAATTATTTGAATTATTTGCGCTCGTGCGATTTCCTCTCACGGGTTGAGGATCCCTACGCGGTTGCGGCTGCACATCCGCAGGTGTTTGGAGTGGAAGAGGTATCCATTTAGGTGCACCGCCTAGAGATCAGGTAAAATAAAATAAAAAATAAAGTGTTAACGAGGAATCAGAGGTGCGAAGCATCCAAGAACACACACCCTTCCGTGCAGCACCTGTCGGTGGGCTATCGCCATTAGTGGCTCGATGTTCGTCTGGCTTGTTGGTTTCAGTAGAAACTGTAGATGCAGGAGCTGGAATAGATTTGCCAACTTCTGGCCAATCCTCGGTATTGTTCGTTGAGAAGACGGCTGGTGTAACGGGAATATGAGGGCGTGGTGCACGAGACTGCCGTACAACAAACGGATCGTCGTCGTCGTCAACAGCAAGGGACGACGAGGACTGTTCCTTTGCCTCAGCGGCAAGATTTGTATCGTCACTCTGGGGCACACTATCACGAGAAGAAGACATAGAAGCAATTATGGTCGGTCGTGATGTGGACATAGATGGTTGTAGTGCTGCTGCGGACGATTTCTGAGATGACGCATTCCGGGCAGCAAACTCTTCTTTTCGGCGATCCCAAAAGTTGACAGGGGGTTGTTTCGGTGGGGAGGGTTGGGCTTCGGTCGCTGGTGTTGGCTTCGTGGAGCTGCTGGGAGTAATGGGGTCTCCATTTGTAATCTTGGCGTCGGAAGCGACTCGAGCAGAGGGCGGAGGAGATTGGGCGGCGGCGGATTGGACAGAGGCAGGAGAAGATGTTGATGGGAGGACAGCCGAGGGGGGTTTTGCAGAGGAAGCACTTGTTGAAGATACACTTGGGGTGACGGAGATTGGCTGAGACTGAGACTGAGAGATACGGGATGGCTGAGACTGGATAACCTCGATTGGAGACCTGATATTTTGCGCCTTCTTTGCACGTTCGGCGTAGGAGAGAGAGGGCGCTTTTGCAGGAGGAGATATTGAGGACATGACCATCTGAGAGAGTGTTGGATGACTCGCCAACGCGGCCGGATAAGACGTGATCTGTTCTGAAGATTGTAAGGGGACTTTGATACTGGAAATAAACCGACAGAAGAGCTGTTGAGGGGAGAGTTGTTGAAGGAGAATAGAGAAGAGCGTTGCGCTTGTAACTGAAAGCCAGCTAATCCACCCATTTGTCATTCCCACGCTGCTAATTACAAAACTACCCATTTACCAGCCTCGCCCGCACCTCCTCCAGCGCCCTCCCAAGCAGATTCTGCCCCCATCTCTCCTTCTGCCCAAGCGCATTCTTCGCTCCAAACCCCACTCCCCATATCCTGTCCCGCGGACTCGCTTCTACCAGTATCTTTTTCTCCGTTTGCAGTAGTTTATCCCTCAGCTCCTTGTTTGCGCGGAACTTGTGCAAATTCCCTTCCACAACAATCTTATACCGTTCCTGCACCCATTTCTCCTCGTCGAAATTCTGCACCTTTCTTCCTAGAGCTTTGACTCTCGCAAGATTATTTGACCCTGCAGGTGTAGCTAGAATTTCCCAAGCGATGGCCGTATCTCCGAACAGGAGTGCCTTCTTCACCATCATCCAATGCTCTGCAGTTACAAACTCGCACGTCTCTACTTTTCCCTCTATCTCAACGTCTGCTTTGAATGGAGAGTATGCCCATTGCGACATGTATCCGCTATTGTCTTATTAATCAACACTCAGGATAATGCAGATCCTTACTTACTATTCTTCATCCGTCTTCCAGAAGAAAACATAATCTGATGCTTCGTGGGGCATCACGCTACTCGCGCTATTTTGCCAGAAACTCGGATGTCTTTGGCCGACAGCGTGAAGCTGCAACTCATCTATCCCAAGGGTCCCTTTATATTCGCTTGCTCAGGGACGATTCCCGCAACTGACTCGTCATGTGTACGGGGTGGACCAAAAAGAAAAGAAAAACTCGGTTCCGAATATGTAAGGGTCTGATACCGGGCAAGATAACTAGCTGTATCACCGACCTTGGCTCCAGCTTCGGCCTTGGGCGCATCAGGTCCCGCCCAATCGACCTGACCAAGGGGGCCTATATGCAGCTTTCATATTAACATGCTTTTTGTCTTATTCCCTTATTCTCAACTTACTTAGACTTTCCATATTATCGATTTAATAGTATTCCTTCTCTGGCCCTTATTCAACGGTCTGCATGGATACATTCTCGCACTGCATAGCAGCGTTCAAGCACTGATGCGTACTTCAGTTATGTACAGGGCTCCAGGTCCCGCGGTGGAGAGCCCAGCCGGTGGTATCTTGTTCGGCGGCCGTCGGATCTATCGCATCCTGCTCGGTTCCGACCTTTTTTTCGATTTTGGTCCATCCTCTCATGTGCACGAGTCATTCCGACAGAAAGAACATCAAGCCCATTGAGTACCAAATCACACTTATTGTCAACTCTGCATGATTTTCAATGAACCCACCCGGCCGAAGCGCTCAGAACCTCTGTCTCAACAAACCAATTTACCCCTATCCAATGGATTGACAATATTGATAGGAGTTGCGGGCAATCGTCAAGTGATCTTCGGAGGCCACTGAAATTCTTCAACCAATGACCGTTCTGTCTCGATCCCCAGGCTGACGTTTCACGTGGCTATCCTCCAGGACAGAGTCCGATTAAGGAGAATTAAAGCCAATTAATCACGTCCTCTGTTTCAGGAAGTGCATTGATAAGATAAGATAACGAGATTAACTTGGACGCCTCAAAGATCTTCGGTACCATCGCAACCAAGGTGCCCAACTGTTCGTTGCCAGTTACTAGAACTGCGCCACCCACCTGAACCCCTTCCTCGGGTGTCTGGATACTGGATACCGTATGGAAGGTAGGCATAACTTCTATCTGCCATAGGTCACTGCTTCAGCAGGTCATGTTATCTCCGATGTCATACGTAGTAATTTATCGTCGTTGCATTGTCAGATGACTACTAACAATCGACAAGAAATCCTCCAGTTGCTAACGCTACCAACTCGTATTTTTGGCGCTACATACAAGAGACGAGACATATTACTCTCCATCGACCATCAATAGGGGTTTCAATTATGAAGCTAGGCCAGCGTGCTCATCACCAGCGCCCACCAGCATCGCAGTGGATTTTCATAGCAGATCACTCTCCCCTTCCACGTGGACCTCACCACGGTTCAAAAAATAACCCAAACCGAGATACACTGCATGAATATAACGCTAGAAGCGAATGCACAAAAGCCAATAAACCAGCGCTCGCCAAGGTCCGCACGAGACTAACTGCCATATCAGGGAATTCTCCACATTGCAATACCACTGCGTTCTTTATCCACTCCCTCCATCACCTCCTTGCTACGCCCACTCTTGATCGCCGCAGCCATCAACAGCGCCAGTGAATTCCTCAACACCACCTTCTTCTCCTCACCATTCTTGGGGGCGGTGGTATTAACGCTCGAAGATGTTCCCGAGTCATCATTACCCCCAGATCCCCGGTTCTCCCTCGGGATTCGTACTCGATCCCAGTCAACACACAAGTCCAAATACTCAAACAAAACTTGTACAACGCCTCCGAAGCTTCTCGTTCCAACCCCATCACCCCCATCCGATTCCCGAGGCATCTCACTCGCGGGGATATCACTCCCCATTTTCTCAGGCAACTCTACCTGCCACATTTGTTCGAGCGTCATACCCCCGTACCAAGCAATTAACGGAGCACCAGTTTTAACTGGCACCACAATCGCTGGACAGCCATTCAAGAGTATGTAATTAATGACGCTTTCTCCCGGACGAGCGCTTGTAGTCCAGAGCTTCCTGTGTGGTTTGAAGCCAACAACGAGGATGACCATGCGGCGCGGTGTGGGGGGGTGTGGAAGTGGCGTTAGCTCCGGATCTGGGGAAGGCGTTCTTGAACGGCTAAACCGGTTCTTCAAGGCCGGAATTGATAAAGACGAGAGTACACTATGTTCCTCCTCTTTCTCCTTCGAGTCGGAATCCTCTTGAATTGGTGGCGGTGACGGAGGCACGAGTGCATCGCAAAGGACGATCCCGAAGGCCGATTCCGCAAGAAGAGTTTCACCAATTTTGTAATCGCCTAAACCATTGTTATTTTTAGCACAACAAAGCCGTTGGACACAACACGACAAGACAAGTCGGTAACGAGTCAAGGCAGTAAGCAAGTGGCAGGACATATCATTTGTTTTTGTATGATCATTTATCATCAGAATCACCCAAGGCGTTCCCAGTATTCTGATGATGACTAGACTTACCCGATAGGAAGGGTCCATGGCAGAACACAATGTCGGGTTTCACGCTTCTGGGGATTACCGGACGACGTGCACTCGCGAACAAGTAAGGGGAGAACCATCCCCTCTCGACTGCGAGGTAGTCTTTGATAGATGAGAAGAGCGAAATGTCCCTGTCGTTTGGATGCTTGGTCACATCAGATGGGTTGTACCAAGAATAAGTCCACCCACTTGTGTAACGAGCTTCGATAAAACCCAAGCGCCGCGTCTTCCATCGTGTGCTTGTACTTTAGCGTAATCAATAAAACCTTGATCGCAGTAGTTTCCAGTCGATCCGAGTGGATGGGGATAAGTTTGTTCGCGGTGTGTCCAAACACGAGATCATTGGCGACCTTGGTCGAAAGTTGGAAGCCTGCGTGGAGGCCAAGTTCCACGAGGATCGTATCTCCCAGAGAAGCCACGACAACATCAGAAATAGGTCCCATTCTGACAGAAGTGGTTGTAAAAAAAGGAATGAACCCCGTTTTTGATCAACACAGACGCTCATCAACACAACAAGGGAGCGGGAGGGAAATTTATCCACATACGCAGGTGCGGCTACTGCCGCCATGCCCCCCTGAGGATTGCAGATCCATTGCACAGTCAGATGCGCAGAAAAGACAGGCACCCAATTCCCGAGAAGTGGAGATCATCAATATTTGCAAGTTGGCGTCGCGGAGTTGCATATGGCAGTGTGTGCGGGTTAAAAATGAAACTGCATAAACGGATCATTCGGGGGACGGCTCCAAATTTGCAGAGAGTACTACCGTTGCAGCAATCACAGTATGTATAGCCAAGTCCCTGAATCGTATACATGGAAGGAACAAGGGGGACGAGTCGCCCCACTGGCACAAGGTCCAGAGCGCAGCATCATCAGTTGTATTGATCATTTGCAGTGAGCGAACAGAGACGGTGGCATGGAAATCATCATAAGGCATGCAAATTGTCAGCTTCGAGAAGATCTGTGTACTATATCAATTCAGGACCCACCGGAGAGAGACAGATAACATTAGTTCCAGCTGCGCGAAGGGACTCGTACGACGACATGACAATGCGACCAGGCATGGACTAGATGCGCCGGCGTTAATAATAGAGCGTTGGCCAATGTTAATGAATCTAATGTCGGCAACCGCTGTGACTAGAACAACGGTTGGATTTTTTGAACGAACGCAAAGGAGACCATGCAGCTATTGTTAAGGCGGGATCATTGCAAAATGATACAACATGTGTGCATGGAGTGCGTCGGATGTAGTCTGGGGCCGCCTTGAATCTAGCGCCAGATCCCTGGCATAGTTTTATCTGTGCTGGGAAGGCGGTAGACGAAGCAAGGATCTCTATCTCGCGTACAGGAGTGCAAATTCCGCCAAGGGCATCACCCATTTGGACGAATGGGATGGATTTTCCACTCACCCCCACAAGTTTCCGAATGATCCACGGCGCCTCTTTTTCTTCTTCGTCATTGATCGGAGGTAAGGATGCAGGATCCACCGGTCCTAAGGGCGATACCTTAGCAGACATATCCAGGTCTTAGCAAAGGTAGGCGACTGATGAGAAAAAAGGGCCAGTGAAATCGTCGGTGATCAAAATCCTTTCCATCATTTTTACATCACGTTACGGCTTGATGGCAAAAAATGAGCGCAGGACTCGACTTGAAACTTGGGTGAAACATATACAATGAATATAGCTAACAGCAACATTAATGCTCAGGTACAGACAGCTCGTTGAGGCTTCCGCATCCGAACCGACACCCCCAGCGTACCCCAGACCTCCCTGGTTGCATGAACCGTTGAGAGTCCCTGCCGTATAAATAGACTACTGCGAGCGATCAAATAAACATCCACAACAAAAGGACGTTGAAGATCCTATCCTCCCGTCTTGATGGCGAGGGCTCGTTGAGGCCGTCGAACTTACGGGCAAAAATTTCGCTACTTAGTACCTATAGTGAACCTGTCGCGGTGTTGGTGTCAAGGGGTCGATCAAAATGCGAACGTGATATGTAGAACTTACGGGTTTGTAAGGTCCCTCAACAGGGATATCAAGGTACTTGGATTGGGCCTCAGAAAGGGTAGTAAGCTTGACATTGAGTTGAGCAAGGTGGGCGCGGGCAACCTCCTCGTCCAACTCCTTCGGGAGCATGTGGACACCGAGGGGGAACTTCTCCGGAGTTGTCCAAAGGGCAATCTGGGCCAAAACTTGGTTGGAGAAGGAGCAAGACATGACGAATGAAGGGTGACCAGTAGCACAACTGAGGCAGAACATCAGCATTAAGTCAAAACCCGAGGTTGTACACCCAGGCTTACCCCAAGTTTACAAGGCGGCCTTCAGCCAACAAAATGATGTGACGACCAGAAGGCATGGTGTAGCGGTCAACTTGAGGCTTAACATTGACGACGGACTTGGCGTTAGCCTTGAGCCACGCAACATCGATTTCAACATCGAAGTGACCGATACTTGGAGGAGTCAGTCAAATGTGCACCCACGCAGATCACGGCGCTAGTTACTTACTTGCAGACAATGGCATCTTCAAGCATCACAGAGAAGTGCTTGCCAGTGATGATATCCCGGTTACCGGTGGTGGTGACAAAGAGATTGGCACGGGGAGCAGCTTCCTCCATGGTGGTAACTTCAAAGCCGGCCATGGCGGCTTGGAGAGCGTTGATCGGGTCGATCTCAGTGATAATTACACGAGCACCATAGGAGCGGAGGGATTCAGCACACTTTTTAGTCGGTTAGAGCAAGAACCCGGAACGGAGCTGTCCTTCACTTACACCCTTGCCAACATCGCCATAGCCAGCAACGACAGCGACCTTGCCGGCAAGCATAACATCAGTGGCACGCTTAATGCCATCAACGAGGGATTCGCGGCAGCCATAATAGTTGTCAAACTTGGATTTAGTGACAGAGTCGTTGACATTGATGGCCGGAGCCTTCAAGCGACCTTCACGGAATGCCTTGTAGAGGTGGTGGACGCCAGTAGTGGTCTCCTCCGAGATACCGCGGATATCTGATTACGACGTGAGTGGCGTTATGCCTCGAACAGCAGGGGTTCAGTTGACTGACCTTTGAGGTATTGAGGGAATTTCTCGTGGACGAGGCTGGTGAGGTCGCCACCATCGTCGAGGATCATGTTGAGAGCCTTTCTGTCCTTGAAAGCAGCAAGGGTTTGTTCAATGCACCAGAGGTACTCCTCCTCAGTCTCGCCCTTCCAAGCATAGACAGGAATACCCGTTGCGGCGATACTGGGAAGAAAATCAGATGGCACGTGTCGCAAAAGCGATCAAGACGTACGCAGCAGCGGCATGGTCTTGAGTGGAGAAAATATTCTGGAGAAGCACATGGTCAGGGCACAACCAATTAAACGGATCTTCAACATACGCAAGAAGACCAAGTAACCTCAGCGCCCAAGGCAGTGAGCGTCTCAATCAAGACAGCAGTTTGAATAGTCCTATCGATAAGAATGATGCTGAGTGATCGATTAGTGATAGTTAGAAAAAACCCACATGTGGAGACATCCCGCAATGCGAGCACCCTTCAAAGGTTTAGAGGCACTATACTAGTGGATCATAAGCAAAAGTCGCGTCGATAAACGCGATGCTTACCTTCTTCCTGAGATACATGAGACCAGGCATTTCATTCTGTCGCGATCGGCTGATTGTAAGCCGACGATCAAAATCACATCCAAAGAAAAAAGCAGTACTTCAGCGATTTCGATCTCCTTGCGGCCGAAGGCGGCGAGAGAGATATCTTGGAACAAAAAGGATGAGCTTAAATCCGCGCGTACACGTACACCAGCTTACCAGCGACCTTGTAGGACATTCTTTAAAGATAAGGATTCCGATGATGTGGATGGGAGTTGAGATGGTAAATAGTCGATGGAAAACTAGGTCGAACGTTTTTAGTGCATATTTATTCCACGTGACCCGATCCTCCAAAACAGGTAACCGAATCGACTGCTTGGCCAAACTGACTTGATCGCGAGCTCATGGGGCAGGAGGGAAACCAGACTAGCCACCCCGGTCAAGGAGCTCCCTGTCGTATCGCAGAAATATTGCAGTATACTTGCAGTGTGGAGAAGGGCGCAAGTGGCAATCCCCAGGTACACTGCTTTCCCATCCCAAGAATATTCAAATTGCAAGTCTCCAATCCCTCGCGCGACGATCAACCATTGATGTGTTTGTATTACAAGGTGTCGTGGGTTGCCAGCAGTAGAGATCACGAAGTTGGTCGACATTGATTTGGTGACCGGCGAGGTTGCGATACCACCAGATGCCTCAAGGTAAGCCTTCTTCCACAACTGTCTACCAGTCTTTCTCCACGGCTTTTCCACACGGGCTATGCTGAATCATATCATATCATCACTAGCCAGAAGCTTGTCGTGAAAGCAACCTGGAAGGATGTCATTCGATACAACGATGATGACTCCAGCGAAAGCTGACTACTGGGCGCCGAGCAATGTACGGTTGTGTGGTGTGCCTGTTCTTCCATGTGTTACCTCGTATAATTGAATCGCTCGGGCATGTGGAGCCTCCGTTAATTCTCAACTGTAGAAGTATTTTGGCATCTCAGCTGTGGTCTAAAAGCAGCGGACCTAAATGACCTTGTGTGCCGTAGGCGTGGGACATGGGGGATATTTTTGAGTAGCAATGTACGCTCCAAGCGCAGGATCAGAGACGTGGACAAACGCGCGACGGTTTGATTCCAACATGAACTCAAGTGTTTCAGGACTCGAAGCCAGAGACAAGTGGGGAAAAGATGTTTGATCCGGAGTTCTATAGATGGATGGATGGTAGTAGACGCCCTTGTACAATTGGTCCATCATGATCATCTCTGGGTTCCTTCTGAAACTTGAACCCATCTCCCATCATCAATCTTATTATTACGGATAGGTCCAAGTTACTGTTCTGGCTTGCAGGTTACTGGTGCCACAGCCTCGCCTCTGATCTTGTGGATCTGTGTGTTGTCATGCCTTAGCTCCCACTCTATGAACCATATTCCCTTCAACGTAAACCTGGGATCAAATTCCCAGTCCAACCTGGTCAAAAGCCGTGCACTCTCCGGTCCATCTGGTCGTTACTGCAGTATCTGCACAGCCGGGAGATGGATTCCATACATTTCAACTGGGTGGTGTCGTCCCTGCCTATTAAAGAGGAGGTATCTGAACCTGTTCCAACATTGTTATCTCCTCCAACGACACCCTCTTCCTTTACTCTTTCTTCTTCTCCCTGTCTTCCCCCTTCTCGGGCCTCGCGTACAAATCCTTCTTCCCCTTCAACCAGTGGAAGAACCCGTCCGCGACCTTACCCCCCGACGAAACCGACGCTCAAAAAGGACCCCGTGTCTCAGTCCGCGCCTTTTGACGGAATGCAGTGGCATACTAGCGGAATGCGCAGCAGCAATCGATCCATTCCAGACCGCCGACCTTCAGATAGTGAACGACATCCGTCATATGACAATAATCCTCAGGCTATGGCCAATGTGAGTTACTTGATTTGTTCTTATCATTCACTTGTTTATTCAATTCGACATAGAACTTCATGATGGACCAGGGTTCCAGCCTCCTAGGAGCAATAGGAGACGATGCTCAATACGCACGCGTCCCCCCTCTATATCCCAACAATACGATGGGATGGAATCAAGAGATGTCGATGATGTCCCCCGCCAACACTGACGCTTCCTACCCAACTGGACTGACGGCTCCGAACCCTAATCTGTTCCCTTCACTTTCCACACCGGGATATGACAACCTGGGTATGACGCGCCATGCCTCCCCAGAGTCGATGGACCCTAACTCGCCATCGTATTATATGATGGTTGGTCGTCCCAGTCACCGTGCGCCTTCGAGCTCCTCTTCCGGTGGATCCCAGTCACCTTACTCACGAGAGGATCCCGAGAGCGAAATTCGTCGTCTCCGGCAAAAGGTCAAGGAGTTGCATCAGGCCCTTATGGAAGCGCGTGCTGCTGCCTCATCTAGTGCCTCCGCGTCTGCAAACGTTTCTTCGGCGTTCCGTGCAGGGTGGAAACGACGGACAGAAGCCAGAAAAAAGCTTTTCTGCTCTCTAAACCGGGCAGGTAACGCGCTCTGTGCTTGGCACGACTCAAGGCGAGAACGGCGCCAGTTCCCACCACGGAATGCCCCTCCGGGGATGCTCAACTGTGGATGCACCCACGAAGAGGCGCTATTTGAGGAAAGCCTCTCGCGCCACGGAGTCGGCGGCTATCTGCCAGGGGAAAATGTCAGAATGGATCCCGAGTTGCGACGGCCATTGCTCAGGTTGCTGCAGCAGCGATATGGCTACAAGGACGGTGACTTTGACTACGATCCTCAAACAATGGAGTGGTATCCCGACCAAGATCCCGAAAGCTGGGAGCGCCAAGCACACTCGGGTTCGAGTGCACGAACAAGGAGGCCAGACCACGCGGATCGTCACTGATTGACATTTCGTTTAATCTTTGCATTTCTCATCCCATCCTTTTGACACTTCGTTTCGTTCGTTACATTTGATTATGTAGATGTTATTTGATCATTAAGATGGACCATCGTCTATCAACGTACATAATAGCTTAAATCGGTTCACTAATGTTGTCGCTCTTTACTTCTCACTGTAGCATACAGCCTTGTAGTTTTAACCCCCCATCCACCTTCCCTTGATTTATCATACCATATCTTAGTCCAACTGGTAATACCCCGCTTGTATCTCTAAGTTAACTATGTATGCAATAATACACGCCCATTATGTATTGACAGCCTGCTTCGGAAGTGGCCGATATCATTCATTCTGACTGCCCTGGGGCTCAAAGCGTACTCTTTCACCTCCAACCCTCTACCTCAGGTTCATCGATCACTCCAGACATGAAATTTGGTAAAAGTATGGTCGCTTATCTCACATGCGCTCCGTGGACGACAGCATTCCTCTGGTCTTCTCAAGCTCCCCGGGATGTTGAAAGAAAAGGTTTGATGACAATGTCTTCGAGCCGAATATCGGAAATGCAGTAACGAACTTTCGACTGTCGATACACCAGGAACAATCTCGTTGGAAGAGCTTAATCTTTTGCAAAGGAGCATGGGCATGTCGCCGTTCTGGTCGGGCCCGAATATACACTAAGCGCGCGACCAGGACTTCTTGAGCGATATTCTGACAAGCCCGACTGTTTCCGTGTAGCAGCCAGGTCTATACAGTTACAATGTGGAGAAGCCGATATGGATGAAAAACAAAGAATCATCAGTCAGGGCCAACATGAGAACAAGTGCATATACCTATCGACTGACTGATGGTGCATAGCCTCGATTTCCATGACACTTTGTGAAATTGCGACGGGAAGCCGGTACTCAATACCGTTGGAGTGTCAAGCATTCTATTTTCCTGGTCCAGTTTCATCGCAACATCCATTTCCGCCGGTGGAAGCCGCGGAAAATCAGTGCGTTGAGTAAGTGTAACACAGACCTTCTCGACGTTCTTGTTTTCTGGATTAATGACATGAACATTTGCTCCTTTTGGCTGTAGCGCGCTATCCCGGAGCGCGCAATATTGGTCCAGTTATTCGGGATACCTTCGCGAAATGCGTGCGTGCTCTACGGAGATATGGGTATCCTTCCTTGCCAAATATTACTGTTTTAGCGCAGCTATGCTATGCGTTTCGTAGGTGGAAGGAGATTGGTGGGTGGACTGTTTATCGGCTTTGTATAAAAAATGTTTGTGGCTGAAGTCTTCTGGCGCGGTGCAGACCTGGCGAAAGATCTTTATCAAAATGCAACTCTGGAGAAAATCAAGCTTATCAAAACCTTGATAAACCGCGAGAGGAATCTGGGTGATTTTGTGAGCGCTTGGAAAAAGGGTGTCGAGGTAGGCCGTGCACTCTCAGTACCTTAGTGCGCAGACGCTCATCCTTAACCAGACGCTGACGACGCGAATGGAACTAACGGCAGACAGGTTTGACAGCATATATACGTTATTGTCCGCCGGAGTGCACCAGACAGTCGGTGAAGTAAGAACGGAAGACTCTTGTCCTCCGTCTTGTTCTGAGACCCGTTCCAGATTGTATTCGCGATCCAGACCGAGATGAGCCAATCGCTCCGTAAACGGCAGGAGGCGGACACTCGCCTACAGGAGATGGTACGCGAAGAAAGAATTTGGGTTGCAACAATGTCTAATGAGTTCGTCTTTAGATGGTAGATCATCTCCAAGGATCGATGAGCGCGGTAATTGTCTTTCGAACGAGAACGAAAATTGTCGTAATGGCTGAGTGGCCCCGCTCAGCTCGCAGATCACATGGAGACCGTGAAATCCGATATGACTTCTTACACCCAAAGCCTTCGGAAAAAATTCTTGGAGATCGTAACTGCATTTGAGCATCGAACTGCAGAACTTGTGGTATTGGGTCGGATTTTCGAACCGGAAAAGCACTTACGAGCCAGCACAGAATGAATCGTTAGTTCAATGGCAAGAATCGAGGCTGCTTCTCCACGAGGTTCAGTTCGTTGAGTGTTTCCGTGGCCGCCGTTGTAGGATGCTCATCGATAAACCCAAAATAGTTTTCCAGACAAGCTATAGAAGACAGTCAACGATTATCCGAGAACCTTAAAGGGCTGTTCGACCAGACGAATGCACTCCAGAACCAGCAGTCGTTAATGTTTTCCCAGTTATCGATGTTATCCTGGAAAACCACCGAATTGACAGACATGACACAACACGCTTTGCAAGAAGTCAACAGCTCCGTAGTGGATATGAGGATCGCTCTCCAAGGAGGATATTCCAGAAGCCGCTATTTGTGGAACTCCTGTATGGTTTGGGTTCTAGAACGACTTCTGCACTGTGAGCCCTCTTTACTTCATTTCATTTGGTAGGGTACAAAGAAATTCCGCTAGATGACTCGACTTCGGCCGCGGAGTTCGTTCGCATCCCTTTCTTCGACGGCATAACTTTGGTAGTTGGAAGTCTGGCATCGATTCTACGCGTCGGAATTTCGGTTTCTATGGTTTGTCGAAGGGGCCTCTGAACATTCAAGTGGTTAATTGGTGACCGGCAGAGCATTGTGATCGTCCTCTATTTCACGTCAAAATATTTGGTGGCTCGTCTATTGACATTCGTTGCTGGGTCCAAAACAGTGATGGCGCGTGGGTCCTCTGATTCCTTTGGAGGGGACCTTCCGCATTCGGTCGTTTGTGCTTCCGGGTTGGGCAGTGGGTTTAGTGATGTAACCGTAGGATTGGAAGGACAATACCAGGTGTGGGGCAATGGATGGAATGGAAGGCTTGGGACATCGAGAACCCGTCGGTGTTATTCGCGTCGAGGTCGTGTTTCGCGGATTCCTGATTGGTTGTGCCAGAGCCAGTCATGAATGCTTAGGAGAGAGAAGTAGACAATTGAAAATTGTAATCCGATAGATGTTCTCGATATGTTAGTACTGTTGCCTAAAGACGAGTGGTAGAAGGTGAGGTAATGCGGAGGATCTGCAGTCGAGACTAGGTTTGTTACGGCGGAGATGGTGAATGGCCCCAGCGTGGGTTTGGAGGGACTAAGGAGGAATGGCAGGTGACACATATTATTGATCGTGGTGATCGAACGTGACTTCAACACTGGAACAGCATAAGGTACTCCTCTCTCTCCCATTAAACATATCTTCCTCCTCTACTACCCTTCCTTTCCTTCCCATCTACTACTCTTCAGACCATCCATTATCACCCGACGCACGGAACACCATGATCCCTCAGGCTCAACGCGAGACTCCTCCCAGCCATTCACCATCCCCCTCCGCTTCAACAGCTCGTCCCCGTACACGCCGATATCCCTCCTCCCGGACATATTCCTCAAAGAGTGCAAAGGAACGTCTAGGCGTGCGGGATACTCCCAATACAGTGTGTACTCTCATCTGACTCTATCCCGTTTTGACTTATTGGTTACTGCGGCTCAGGACGGTGCTTCCACATCCTCAGTGCCACAACAAGTAGAGTTCCGTTTTCTACTTCTGCACATTTGTTGCTTACAGTCTCTGCCTAGGCTTCGCAGATAAAATCCGACGATATAAAGCCTGTTCGGCCCATTTCTTCGGTTAGTGCAGGTTTTACTCGTCCCGTCAATGCCTTCATCTTGCGCAGCAGACTCCCGACCTCCCTTCAACGTCCAAAACCGCTGGTCCTAGCTCCAAACTCTCACATACAGGAGCCTTAAAATCGCAGCCTCTAGAACCATGCTCGCAACCGTCGAGCACTGCGGGATTTACTGCGTTTGGTATTCCGGTGAGCGTCAAGTGCGGTAACACCGACAGTTCGGGACTCCTGACTTTAACACAGGCTGAGCGCACTCACGCCAGGATTAGAGAAATATGTCGGAAATTCGTCGATAGTCGGTGTTTCTTTGGACCCCGGTGCCATCGTATACATCCGCTTGACAAAGAGTACTATCGCAACAAGATGCAGAGCATTCTTTCTATCGATGATTCCTCGGGGGTAATACCTAGTAATCCTCAGGACAAGGAAGAGGGGAAATCGGTGGTGCGTTCATCGCGTGTGGCGTCGAAATTCGTTAACATATTGCTTATAGGGGTCGGAGGGTGCGGAGATCCTTCCTGAACATCCACAATCACTCTTATTATCCAGCCCAGACAAGTCCCTTATTCCGAACCCCGAAGTTGGACACCCTGAACCACAAGAAAGATGCAATGGTTGGGATCAGAATGGGTCTTGGGGTTCGGTTTCCAAGCCCGAATCTTGGACGAGTTCACCTACCACCAATAACGACCAGGTACGGTTTTACATATGTTCGCTCTTTTGTCTTACCCTTAGAACTTTTGTAGCTATTCTCGGATCCATCTGACTCATCTTCACCTACTACCGCGAGTCCGGAAGCGAGTGACGATGACAGGGAGAAGCCGGTACCAATTCACCATCGTCGTCCATGCAACAGCCCTTGCGTCCTCTTGAAGAAAAATGGAAGTTGTCCTCGTGGAGATGCTTGTCTGTTCAAGCATGTGCGAGAACCGGTGCGTATTGCCTTTGTGGCTTTTTGAAGTACCCTGACTCCGTGGCCTCCAGGACGAGTGTGTAACTGGACCGCGTCAACCGCCCGAGACCGATACAACCGCCGATGTGGCGCAATCTGATACGCCTGTCCAGTCCGTCGATGCTGCGACAGCTATTCGATCAGCGACACCGGCTGTTCCTGTTAGACCTTCGGAGCCTCAACAAGCTACCACTCCCCCTCGTGTCCCGCGTCCTCGACCGAAGACGAATGTACGATGTCGTTTGTGGCTACGAAACGTATGCGTTTATGGATATTCATGTCGTTTCATTCATGATGACTTGGAATATGACGATGAACCGGTGCGAATACCTTCTGTATTACATATATCGTCTTCTCACGTTTCCGAAGACTGTTCAGCCTCCCTCTCCCCGTTTGGGCACAGAGAAACTGTCGTCAGCACTACCGAAAAACTTGAGTTCTGCAGACGAGTTCCTTCTTTCCTTCACCCTTCATGATCATATGCGTGTTCAATGCTCGGCCGGTTTCGATATTCAACGCATCCAGACGGCCTTTGAATCATCCACTCTCCTAGTCAGCAACATTTCACAGCGCGTTCGACCCAATCATCTAAAGGCGACCCTCACCTCCTATGGCCCGGTTGATGATCTACATATGCCTGCAGTGATATCACCTGGTACGGTCGTCAAAGTCACATATTCAGATGCTGCGGCAGCGCAGAAAGCTCAAAATGCGCTGAACGGCATGAAAATGTACGACCTGACGATCACCGCAAGGATAGCAGCTAGCGGCACTTTGAAAACTGCAGCAACCGCCCTCTTGAAGGATACTGCTGTCCGGATAACTTGGGAGGCGCCCGCGAAGGAGGTGTATGCGGGTTATTCCAACACCGAGCAGGCGCTGAAGGCCATTCAAATTGCTCGAGCCAATCCTCTTCATGGCCATTACTTGAGGGGAGAGATCTATGAAGGGATGCCAGCTGTCGACGTTGTTAACGTTCATTTCCGTGGCGTCCCCGTCGACGTTGACAAGCCAGATTTGGTCCGGTTCATAAATCCGGTAGACATCATGTGGACACGGCCCAACTACACGGACTTCGATGACGGCGTAAGGTTTATTCGAGGACACTTACGGGAATGTGGTGACCTTGAACATTTTGACGTTCTGCCTCCTCCGTATCGTGATGGAGGGACAGTCAAGGCTTGGGCCACTTTTGCAACAGCCGCGAAGGCCAAGGAAGCGGCTCGTCGTCTGGATGGCCGGAGACCAGTTTGTCTGGGACTCACAGTAGTTCGAGCGAAACACGTACAAGCTCTCTCATATACCCTTCCACCAGACAAGTTCTCCAAGCTTGGCGCCGCAATCGAGGCTTTGCAAGCTTCCCAGCGCGGTTCATTCACTACCGTCTTTATCGCGCATCGCCCTAATGGTTTCGTCGTCGTGCGTCTCTCCGCCGATGAACAGAAGGAGTTGGCACATCTTAAGCATCAATTCGAGAAGATTTTGAAGGGGGATGTTGTACGTTGTGATGGCAAGGTGGTTTGGGATTCTTACTTTGCGAGGAAGGAGGGGTGGGAGTTCCTGCAGGGCCTTCGCACCAAGAATCCTGCTGTTCATTTCGAAAATGACACTCAGCGAATGCTGATCCGTCTCTATGCATTTTCGGTCGACCGGGCCCGCTTCGCAAGCGCGATCGTTGCGAAGGTTAAGGAGCTCCAATCGCAAAAGAAGCTAGAGATCCCTCTCAATGGACGTCTCTTCGGTGCGGTGATATCGAATGGAGAATTCAAGCGTTTGCAGCAGAAGTATGGGATGGACAATGCGCACATCGATGTGCACAGGAGGGTGCTCTATGTGCGGGGAGATTTCATGACATATCGCACTTTCAAGAACGCGGTGGAACAGATCGGGCAGCGGCTGCCTGCGGTGACGAGCTATAGTGGCCCGACTTGCCCGATTTGCTTTGACAAGCCTTCCCCGCCCGTGCGGCTACAGTGTGGTCATACATGGTGTCGCGCTTGCATTGCGCACTACTTCCGCGCTGCGACAGAGCAGAAGACATTCCCTCTCAAATGTCTCGGGAACGAGGGCCGCTGCACCACAAAGATATCCATTGGAGTAGCCAAGGAGGTCCTTTCTGGGCAGGAATTGCAGGCAATCGTCAACGCCGCGTTTCTCTTGCACATCCAGGCGCGACCGAGGGAGTACCACTTCTGTCCCACACCTGACTGTCCTCAGGTCTATCGTACGACGCAGCAGAAAGCGACGCTCCAGTGTCCGTCATGTCTCACGAGTATCTGTACAAGATGCCACGCTGAAGCACACGATGGGTTCCAATGCGCGGATCAGGTCCAGGACGAGTTGTTCAACAAGTGGATGAAGGAGCACGATGTGAAACATTGCCCGACGTGCAACGTGCCGATTGAAAGGACAGAGGGGTGCAACCATATGACGTGCACAAGGTGTCAAACGCATATATGTTGGCAGTGCATGAAGACGTTCCCGGGTGGGGAAGGGATCTATGGACATATGAGGGAAGTCCATGGGACGTTTGGGCTTGGCCCGATTCTTGCTTGATCGGTGGACAGTTTTCCTTGCGCTCGTTTCCACGAACCGCGTTTGGAAGAAGAAACGGGTTGGCTTTCGCGCCAGTGAAGGTTGGTTCGTTTCATCTTGCGGATGCTGAAGAAAAACTATCCTTCGATCGACTAAGAATCGGGATTTCATGGATTTCTCTCATATGCTTATTCACTCCGATCCTTCCGGTCGTTGTCTGCGCTGTTGACTTTGGTCTATTTTGCAGCCTTTGCATTTCCCCCTTAACTCCGTTTTAATTGGTCGTTGCCGTTGTCTCGCATTCGTATTTATCCGCCTTTGTCGTATCTGGGTCTCCGACATCAACCTTGTATCTCGATCGCACTTCGTTTCTGCCTTTTAGTTGTATCTTTACGCCTTTGCTCCTCTTCGGGCCCTGGTCTGCCGTTGTATTTTATTTTCTATCCATCTTTGTACTGGCTTGGGCGTACTTACATGTGCTTGATTACTATGCTGCCGTTTCGGGGGACTTTTAGATTATTTATGACTACGCCGTTTTATCCTCTTTCTCTATTACTCTTGACTTGTCTGTGTATATGATAGATTGTCTAACTAGTCCAGGATATACAATGTAGTGTATTTTCATGATTGAATGGATTGAGTTATATTCCGATGAAATAAGTGTATTACAGAAAGCGGGTATTGGTACTGAAAACAGGAAATATACTAACTGGAATATGTGCAATACGCAACCGGCGCGTGGAGAAGAGAACGAAGGTAGTGTATATAATGGTGCTGTTGGCTCACCGTCCATGATTAAATAAGTATGAGATGTATTGGTATTCAAGACAGTTGAGAACGAAAAAAGTCAAAGATTAGACAGATACCCACTCGATGATCTAACACGTCGTCGTTAATCAGCGAAAAGAAAAAAAAAGAAGTGTCGGGTAGCATACTCACCGACTCGTAACCCCCCTCGGGTTCAATCGCAGGCCGCTTATACCACTGCGTCATATGCCCAAACTCATTCATATACCCACCATCCTTCCCATCGGGATAATCGTCGAGATCGGGTGGATAGACCATATCATGCGGAGCGTATATGATATATCCTTCCGGTGTGACATGGTCGCCTCGTCGATTCCAAAATCCCTTGCGACGTATCTTGGGTTTGGACGAGGAAGACTTGCGTTTCTTTTTAGGTTCAGAATTGGTAGAGGTGGAGGTGGAAGTAGTAGCGTTGGCGGTGGAGACGGTAGAGGCAGAGTGACGGAGTTGGGGGGAGAGGGAACGGTCGAGGTTGTGAGAGGTGGATGTGGGTGAGTGTGGTGGGGAGGAGGTTATGGTGGTTAGGGTGCTGGAGCCGTGGGAGTGGAGGATGGCGGTGCCGGAGGTTTGGGGGTGTGTGTTTGTGTAGGATTTGGTGCGGGTGTGGTTGTGTGGTGTGGAGGGAGGAGGGGCGGCGGCGGTGGTGGTGGGGGCGGCGGGCATGTAGATGTAGCTTGCGTTGGAAGTGCCTGGGGAAGTGCGATTGGCGGTGGTGCCGGTGGTGGTGTTATTGCCGGCGGGGGTTGTTGTAGAGCCGGGGATTTGGGAGAGAGCGGGGAAGGGGACTTCGGCTGGGGGTGGAGGGAGGGGGTTCTTGGGATGAGAATGGGAAGAGTAAGGAAAGTGAGCATTTTGAGGACTATGGCCTTGGGAGTGGGAGTGGGTTGGGGAAATGGGAGATTGTTCGTTACTGTGAGGGATACTGTAGGGTGAGGTGGAATTGGAACCTGGGCGAGAGCCATGTCGGGAACTCGGACGGGATGTGGATCGGGAGCGGCTGTTGGAGTAGCTATGGGGAGATTGGAGGGGTTCTTGGTGGGAATTGCGGCGGGAACTGCTGGTGGGTGCAGGGGTGTGGGCGCGCGAGGAAGATGTTGCATCGGAGGTGGAGGAAGTTTCGGGAATAGTGTCGAGGGAGCTAGTGACGACTGTGGGGACGGAGGAATGACGTCCGAGCCCGGAGCGAGAAGATCCCGGTTTGGGGGTCATGGGAATAACTAACGGGCTAAGGATATCGTGCATGGAAGCGGGCTCGTCGGTGAGATATTCGCCGGTAAATGATTGAGTAGCTGTGCTGCCAGGGGCGGGCATTGAATGGTGCCGAGTAAGGGGGTTGGAAGATGAGGAGGTGCTAAGATGGTTCATTTGGGAGGTGAGGGAGTCGACGGCGCTGCCGCGGGAAGAAGAACGTGGGGGCGAGGCGTAGATCTGTGCTGGGGCGGTGGATCTATGGGATGCGCGGGAGGGGCTGGGCGATGCATAGTGATCTGGGGTGCGGACGATGTTGACGGAAAAAGTGGGTTGGAGGGCACCTTTGGAAGTGAAGGATTCGGGGGCCTGGGTGGTAGAAGATGGACGTTCGGGGATCTGAGCCGAATTTGCCGGGGCCGCGTAGATATTACTGTGGCTTGTGGCGTTCCGAGAAGAGTTGTTGTTGTCTGAATTCGGATTGGTGGCGGAATGTTCTGTAGATGATGGAGAGGGATGAGTGACAGCGAGCTTGGGAATGGATATTGGGTGTAAAATGGGGCTTACGATTTGTAGTTGAGGGGAGACTTGCATCGCCGTCGTCGAGGGGACGAGGAGTCCATATCCATGGAGTTGACGCCTGGACTTCAGGGTTTTGCTGCTCTTGTTCGAGCCTTTGGCGCTCACGTTCCTGGCGTTCAAGTTCTTCACTGGAAGGGACATCAATATACTCAGATGCAGGCCATGAGGAGGATTTGCGCACGCAGGGATCATGTTTGTGAGGCCGAGAGGGTTATCGGAGAGCTTTGTTGCGAGATACTCGGCACTGGGGGGTCGCGGCTGGCGCTTGTAGGGATTGAAAGATTGTTGCTGCTGGTGCTGCTGCAGCTGGTGATGATGATAGGCCTGCTGATTGTAGTAGTTGCTCCAGGCCTGGCCAGGCATCCAGGAGGGATTACTAGGACGAGCCGCGTGGGGGTTGTAATTTGGATTGAACATCCACATGCCCGAGTTCCATTGATTTGGGGGGATATTCACGCCAGCAGGCATCGGAGGCGCACCCTGGAAAGGCGGGGCAAAGCCATTTGGAGGCTGGTGTTGGACAGAGGCATTGTGCCAGCGGTGAGCATAGGTGGCCATTGTGGGGTTCACCCATCTCTCCACACACCCAGTAACTCTTTCTGCTGACTAAGCAATCATCCCACCCTTCCTCTATCTCAAACACCCTCAGTTCCTTCTCCAGAGCCTCCGCTGCATAGGGAACACGCCCCAGAACCTAGCGAGCGAATATTTTGGCGATTTTCTGCGAATTTGTGTGGCGAGAAAGGAAGACAAAGATACGGTCACGTGACGTTCACGTTCTGGTAGTTGAACGATCAAAAGTTGTTCAGTGACATTATTGTCTCAACAATGGACCTGCCCATGACCACAGACAGGCTCTACAACGCACAGTCCCAGCTCATCAGCCCTCCCCCGGAAGAAACCCTGCGCAGACTCACGGTACGACTACCCAGTCCATCCCTCGCAGTCACCTAACTACTAGCCAGAAACACCCTCAGTCCTCGCCCGCTCTTTCAAATGCAAAGCGGAAGCGCTCTCACCTCGCTGTCGCGACCTCCAATGATTCCGCGGTCGACCCACAACCACTCGCTACTCCCAATCCACGCTCCCGCAAACAGCCCAAGCAACAATCACACACGCCCTCCCACTCAACTGCATACAATGTCCCCATGGATTCCCCCACTCGCAGCAAATCGCATCCTCCAGAATCTCTCTCCCCTTTCCGCTCCCCAACAAAGCCAAAGTGTGTCGTCGTCCAGTCGCCCCATGTAGACAATCCAAATGCAGACTACATTCCGCCTGTCCCTCTCAGTGCCCTCTCTCCAGAAGACCCCAAGCGCCGTCGCTCCGTTCTCGGTGCACGTTCGTCCCGCAGAAGCGCAACTCCCATACCCCCATATGAACCTCCAACCGACATCTTTACGCCCCCAAAGGAGGTCTTTGCTACTCCTGTAACTGCTACTATCCGCATCAGCAAGTCCTCCAAGCGCAAGTCGGCAAAGCCTACTACGTCCAAGAAAAAGAAATCTACACCCGCTCCTGTCACTGTCAAACTTGAAATGCCAGACGTCGATCTCAATGCCCCAATGCCCCCTCCAAGTCCTGGTGACGATCCCCTACTATTGTCTAGTTCCGTCGAACCCCCAAGCTCCACTCCCACGAGGCCCAGAACAAGGCACGACTGGATGCCCTTTTCAGAATCCAATGTCCTTGAACATGACAAGGACACTGGCGCTACGGGTGCTGGCCGCGCTTCACGTCGTACCACATCCCCCGTCCCTTCCCTGTTCACTAAGCTCCGCTTCGATGATCTCCCGCCCTCTTCTCCCCCTGACGAACATTCTGATCAACCTAGTCCCATTGTGGACGACTCGGCAGACTTGGATACTACCCCCGTCCATATGCCCTTCTTTGACCTTGCTGACAATGCCAATGATAATGGGTGGAGTGACAGTGAAGGCGACGAGCTTCCCATGCTTTCTCGGCCCGCAGGATCACCAGCGCAAGAGGGGGAGGGAGAGTATACTGGCAAGTACAAAGAGGTCCTTGTCAAGGTAAAGGCGGACCCGCCGAGCAGCGCCACCAGGTGTAGAATGGACGAATGGGGCAATCCCAAGAGTCCGTTTCCTCTTTCGTTGGAAAAGAAACCTTCGTTGCAACTTGTCCAGGAAGACGAGGAACGACTTTCGTCGGATGATGAGAAGGAGGAAGAAGAGGTTCGGCGGATGAGTGTTGAACCTGAGGCTGAGGTTGAACGAGCGGACAATCCTTTTGATTTTGGCCGCGTAGAACCTCTTCCCGAAGAACAAATCGAGGCGGGGGAGAATGTTGACGGTCAGGACCAGCAGGTTGAAACGGCAGACTATGTCGTGCCTCTGCGAGGCGATGGGGAAGGATCTCCGAGACCTGGAACACCCGTTCGAGTGGAAACGGAGATTAATGACGACCATATCGAGGAAGGTCCTAGCGCCGAGGATGCGTTTAAACTCATGGGTAATCACTCGGTCGTCGAGGACGTGGATGTCGAAGTAGAAGATGAAGAACCTCCTGCAGAGGCTGATGCTATGGACAGCGACCATCGCCAAGAAGAGGAAGAGCCTCCCGCGGAAACCGACGCTATGGACAGTGACCACGACCACAAAGAATCACAACCCGTAGCCGAGACTGAGGGAGAGGAGCCACTCGCAGTAAACCAGGCCGAGGCCGAGCCTGTCGACTCGGTTCCTGTCGCCAATGACGAAGAGGACTCTTCGAGCAGTGATGCAGATGATCCTGATATTGTCAAGATTACTTCCGCAGATCCACGCGCAGCTGCTCGTGCAGCAGCGATTCTTAGGCAACACAACTACGATTGCTTCACCAAAATCGAGTTGAAGAGACGGCATTCGGAAACTGTCAGGAGGAGATCGGCGAGTCCCTTTGAGTTGCAAAGAGAGAAGAATTTGAAGGGTGTTTCAACTGCGGGCGTTCGCAAAGAATACGGTAGGAGGAAGACGATCGGGAGTGGGATGGGTGTGCGGGGAGAGGATGTGTTCATTCCTGGGAGTCCTATGACAACGTTGCCGAAGCTGCTGAAAGAGGCAGAAGCGGAAGTGTCGATGGAGCATAGCATGGCTTCACCCAATCCGTTTGCGCTCAGGAGTTTCAACACTTCGTTCGATGGTAATGCGTTCAAAACGCCCCTGCCTGCAAGGACGTCATCGCCCTTCAACATGGTGTTGACACCAAAAGTCCCAATGACGCCTGGCGAGATGTGTTATGACCCGTTGACTGGGGAGAGGATGTGGACAAAGGAAGAGTGGAAGAGGCTTGATGCATGTTTCACGGATGAGAGGCTGGAGGTTGGTGCTCGCTTGGGTTATAAAACTGAGTTGGTTAGCGAGGATGGGTTGGCGAATGTTGATCTTGTGCAAATTGAGGATGTTGTGAGGAGATTTGTGGAATGGATGGGTGGGGAGGAGGCGGTGGATGGGTATGGACCTGCCTGGTCTAGGTGAGTCATCCATTTATGATTTATGGCCTTAACGCTGATTCATCATGCGTAGGGAGAATTTGCTGCAGAGGACGAGAGCGTTGCAGAATAAGCAACGTTCGGGACATGTTGCGCCTCCGACGACGTTACCTTTTAGCCCGAGCCCCGGGCAAATGCGGTCTCCAGCGTCACCGTTCAACTTTGGCTTTGACAATCTTCGGAGAGCGTCGATGGAGGTTCCTGATTTTACGCCCATTAGGCAAAGGCCAGTGATGCCGAAGAGACAATGGACTTCGCTTATCCCACCTTCGACGGACATGGAGGTGTCCTCGACGCCTCTGCCCCGTCAGCAAACGGCTGCAGTTGTAACGAGTACGAAGCCGGTCCCGGCGACGCTGTTAGCGCCGCGGTACTCACATTTATTGGAAGAAGCTTTGAAGGTGTCGAAAGACCTTCCGGAAGTTGTACAAGCTGGGGATGATGTTGGTGATTCGCAGGATTCCGATACTATGTTGGAGGAACCAGAGTCGGAAGATTCGCCGACGACGCTCGTAGAAGAAGAATCCGTCATTACGGAACTCGAGGTTCATGAGCCGCCAGAACAAGAATCAAAACCGGAACCCCAGCCAGAGCCGACGACGATAGGCAAACGCGTCAAGGGACTTATATTTTCCTATCTGCCTACACTCAAAAAGCCTGCCGCGAGCGACAACAAGTGTAACTCTAGACGACCCGGTCTTCCGCTTCCACCGAAAGAAGTTCTTGAAAAGCCTAGAGGACCAGTGGTTACGCCTGCGCGGGAACCGTTACCGAAACCCGTTCATCCGAAAGAGCTTGTGCGGTTGCACGAGGCTCCGCCGATACCGCCTCCGGCGTCGAAGATTCCAAGGGTTGTGCCCCCGAAGCAGCTTGTGGAGCTGCATCATGTTACGCCCAAGGTTGCGGATGGTGAGAAGGGTAAGATGAGGGCGAGGAGGAGTAGTGGTACGAGTGTGAAGGATTTGATCAAGGGATTTGAGGAGATGGAGAGTCAGAGTCGGGTGGAGGGAGAGGCGAGGGTTCAGAAGAAGGGGGAGGTGAGGAGGATGAAGAGCGTTGGGGAGTGGAGGAAGGGTGTGAGTGGGCTTGGTGCAGGGAAGGTTGGGGAGCTGGCAAGACCTACGTGGAAGCCTTGAGATATTGTTGAGGGAAGCGGGATTCTGTGTATATATATTGGACGTGGGACGCAGGGTTCGTACCGCGGATTGCATTTATGGTGTTTTTGTTTCTTTGTTCATTGTCTTGGTTTTTTTTCGACATTTTATTTCGACTTATGGTATAGTTATGCTATGGCTTATGTGATAAAATACTTGTGTACGCATCGTTGACCTGCGGTCCGTAATGATTATGGATAAATTGATCGTTGTCGCTATTCGCACCGGTTCACGGTCGAACTTGTTCTGATTCTGAGAAATACCTTTGTGAATTTTGCGGATCTGCTTAAGTCATATACTTACGCCTGAGTGACCCTTCTAAATTGCAAGGATGAGCAAAAGACATGACCTAATTCAGTCTGTGAGACCGACAAAGCTCAAGTGTTCGAGTCGTATCTTGGACCACACCATGTCTATTCCTCTTGCTCGGCGTATGAATGGTTGTCAAGGACCATTTGTGCTCGCCTCCGATGAATTCTTTCAACTCTTTGGTGACGACGGTGAGCGTATATGGATTGGTGTCCTCGCCAAAGACATGCTTAGGAACATTGTCAAAGCGAATAGGGAATGTAACGAGTACTGGCCTCGATGGCCTGTTTTCTGTAATGTTATAACGTACTCCATATGAAGATAGAAATCGCATGCATGTCGCTAGCACTCTCGAATCGGACCAGACAGGGATCCAGACATGGTGGTCAATTAAACTATGCATTTGGCCGTCAACATGTCCTGGACACAGATGGTTTCTCTGGCCATGTACAAGATCCAAAATAACCTGCCCTACTACACCTGCCCCAATAGACTCCGCAACACACTGGCCAACCGCTCCTTCCTCAGCGGAATCCACAAAACCTCACCACCACTCCCCAATCCACCCTGCGCAGAAACGATCAACCCATGATCCCGATATTCACCGAGCAGTGCCCGAAGCGCAGTATCATTCGTCGCGACGAAATCCGCACGAGCAAGGTTAAATAAGGCATCGTAACCGATGGCGGTAGCTTGCAAATCCACCGCTCCACTGTCAGCTTTCGAACCCGAACCGGACGCACCGAGTTCCTCGATAGATTCTAACTGCCTTTTTGCCAACAGCACGAATAGTTTCTGTGCTTTTTGTGTTACGGATGCTAGGATGTGGAGTGCGGCTGTTTCGGAGATGTTGGATACCCCACCACCAGGGAGGGTCGAGGACGGATTGAGGGCTGAGGGTAGCGTGGATGTAAAGTCGAGCTTTTTGCGTGGGCCACCGCCGTGCGCAGAGGTGAGAGATGTCCGGTCGACGTACGCGAGTTCGAAGTCGTAGGGCTCTAGAGAAGTGAGGTTGTGGTAAAGCCAGGAGAAGCCTCGAGGCGGCGTTGTGTTGTTGGTGGATGGAGACGGAGAGGATGGGGAGAAGGAGAATGATGAAGGTTTGCGAGTGGAGGCTTCGGATGAGGACCAGATGAGCGGGGAGTTGATGTGGTCTATTGAGGCGATGATGTGGATGTTGGGAGTTAGGGCTAGGAGGGAGAGGATGGATTTGGAACGAGGGGCGCGAAGGACGGCGGAATCGATGTTGTGAATTATGATGTACAGGTGAGATTGTCGGCCTGCTGAAGCGGATTGGGTGAAGAATTCGGATATCC
Organism: Podaxis mareebaensis; assembly: GCA_018524725.1. NCBI lineage: Eukaryota > Fungi > Basidiomycota > Agaricomycetes > Agaricales > Agaricaceae > Podaxis > Podaxis mareebaensis. The sequence goes on along the minus strand of JAEUWP010000466.1, from coordinate 14,372 downwards.
GTTGTGCTTGTTTCTCGGGTGTCGAGGACGTCAGCTCAAGATTTTGTATTGCGGGGATATTCTCAATTTGATTGAGTAAGTCTTTGATGCTAAAGTCGGGTTGGAAGCCGTTGGCTATGACCACATGCCCCTTTTTCGAGCAGAATTTCGTTCCGAATTGGTTGAGTAGCCGTCGTTTAGATCCATACCCATAGCATAGAATATTGAATCCCTCCTCAAGTTCTACGAGGAATCGCGAGAAAAGAGCGTCACAGACAGGAGGCGTGGAAATGATAGGTTGGAGTGACTTGAGTCTAGGTTTCGCGGAGGCGATGGCATCGTTATACTCCTCTGCGGTAAGGGGAAGAACGAGATTGGAGAAGACGTTGGAAGATGTTTGGGCTCGTGACGCGGTGGAGGTGAAATACGCGTCGAAAGAGGTTTGGACTATAACGTTTGATGAGCCCTGGGTTTTACCCTTGTGTTTATGGGGAGAGGTTGGAAAGTCATCCTGATCCGAGCGATCTTCAGAGTTGTCCGATTCGTCTAGCACCTCGTCGCCTGATTCGGAGAGCTCCTGAGCTGTTTGGTGTGATCTCTTGAGTCTTGGAGGCATTGTTGTAAGCGCGTTCTAATCAAGACGCGTCTTTGATCGTTTATTTGTTACGGTCGGCGATGTCAACAACGCATCAAGAGTGATTTCCTATGTCATAATGTCTTTTATTTACTACGTCGGTCTGCTTTATGTCTATTCCGACGTCCTAATATGGCCCACGCCCGTGGATATTCATACACGGTATTCTATTCCAGATTTACGGTACTGACCCTTGTTGTGGACATTCAAATCCCCTCCCCTGTAATTCGCTTCTGCCTCTATCATGATCATTAAAAGCCTCAGCGTCTTGGGCCCATTTTCCAACATCGCCCTAGGCTATGAGAGGATTCACATAATCACATATTGGTCCAGATATCTATTCGTGTCATTTAAAAGCGGGTGACTATCAGGAATGGTGGGGATGGTGTTTTTTGTTCAAGGGTTTGGTGATGCTGTTGGATCTGTCTTTGGAACTCCAAATGAAGCACATACACGCCGGGAGACGAAGACGGCCCTGTCCGTTCTACAACCAAGTGCTCATCAATCAACTTCCTCCAAGCCTTGTCGCATATACGTGGAAAACCGTAGACCTTGGGCTTAAAGCGCTATTAATTTGTTGTTCAAGTCGATAATTAATTGATTCAGTGTCCGTTGAAGAGAACCTGACAAGTATCCCGTGCAAAATTCAGTGCCAGCATTGTGGACATGACGGGGAACGAATAGCATATCATTTGGAGTGATTTCGGCAATGTAAACTATTATTGGATTGTTGTCTTGTCTAGTTTTCCCCAGACATTCTTCGCAACGCTCTCCATGACGTTCTGAAGCTCCTCCAACCCACGATTCTGCGCGATTAACCTGCCTCCAAGGAAAATTTCCCCCAACCTCCCTTGGTTCCTGAGATTGCTCACTTCAGACACCGTTGGCACTTCGCCTAAAGGTCCCAACTCGCTGCCGGGCGTATCATGGATGGGTATGTGCTGGAGGGTCCGGGAGTTGGATGGCAGAATGGCGGTGCAGGTGAGAAGGGCAACAAATGTGCTGCTGGGTGACAGGCGCCGAGGTATTAATATAAGTATTAGTGATAGCGATGTCATCCGGGTTCCAATCATGCAGCAAAACAAGACAACATCGCTCGAGAAAGCAAGAGCAGTCGGCAACACTGTCCTTCATGGATTGGTGGTCGTAGCAGAAGGACTCAAGGACTGTTCCGACCTCTGTCTACCCCTGAAAGCTGCCGCAGCCACATTCGTGACAATTTACAAGATTTTTGACGTGCGCAAGCTATTTCTATTGTATTAAAGTTATTGAATTTCGATTGGCAGGGTATATCCACAAATATGGAGGAGCTAATAGAGCTCGAGAAAAGATCGAATGCTATTCTATCGCTCGTCCGGAGGTACAAAGAAGAAGGAGGATTAAATGTGCTTGAAGATAGAGTCCAGAGTTTCTCCACGTGCGTAATGGTCTTGCTCTCTTGCTTCTGTGTCTGATTTCGCTTTGGCGGCCTTACAGAGCTATCGAGCGCTTAGTAAAAGTCATCCAGCACTTGCAAGATCGATCATTGGCGACCCGCCTTGCTGAAGTTTCGAACGATGCCGGGACGATACAACGAATGCTGAGGAGCCTCAACAGTGCTTGCGATCTCTTCCTGGTAAGCGTTCAAATTGCAGATCGTGTTCGTGTATGCACGATGTTCATCGCGTTCCACAGATTGATGTACAGTTCCACACCAATATAGACGTGCAGTATATGTTACAGGTAACCAATTTGCCTCTGAGAAAGCACACCCAGCTCATATATCCCATTGACAGCTGTTGAATTCACGTAAGCTACTCGCTTTGTGGGAACGACTACCTGGGATTCTCATATCATTACAGGTCTGATTGACAAACTTCGTCCCAAGGGCGCTTCATATAAAACCCGGCACTCTGCCTATGGTGATCCCACAGGATGCATGCCTGGTACACGCGTCAATGTCCTCAAAACTTTGCAAGCTCAGGCTTCTGACGAGGAGGGTGTTAAAGTGCATTGGCTTGCGGGAATGGCAGGCATCGGGAAGTCGACGATCGCGCAGTCACTGTGCGAGCTCTTGGATCAACGGCAGACGCTTGGGGCGAGTTTCTTTTGCTCTCGGGCCTCAGAGAAAACCGGTAACGTGCGCCTCATCATACCGGGTATCGCACACGGCCTTGCCAAAGGTTCACCTACTTTCAAGGTGGAACTTGTGAAAGTCCTCGAGAAGGACCCGGATCTGATGGAGTCGAATGACATGCAAGAGCAGTTCAAAAAACTCATTGTTGACCCGTTGCGGACCGCCATTGATGGCCGGGTCAGGACTTACAAGATTGTCGTTATCGACGCTCTCGACGAATGTACAGACCACGACCTCGTCTACCGCTTCATCCGAGTTATTCTCAACTCCGCTTCAGGCCTTCCTCTCAAGTTCTTCCTCGTCAGCAGAGCCGATTATTCCATTACTGCCGCCTTCAATTCCTCGCAGGGTTCTCATGGTACTTTCTTACTTCATGAGGTCGAGAAGAGCGTAGTGGAGAGTGACATCCGGATGTATTTAAAGGCATCGCTAGCCGAGATCAAGAAGGGATGTGACCCTGACGAGGAGGATGGGTGGCCTCCCGATAGCGAATTGTCTCAAATCGTCAAAGACTCCGGGAAACTTTTCGTCTATGCAGTTACGGCAGCACGTTATATTCGAGATGGCAGACGCCGTTACAAACAACGGCTCACTTCCTTGGCGAGTCACGCATGGAGCCCGCAACAGACCTCGGCCGTCGATGGACTGTATGGAGATATTGTTCAGCAAGCCTGTGATGGTCAAAAGTGTGGATATCGCCGGATTCACGCCACGGCGACTTTCGGGAGAAAATGAAATTGGGCGATAACACACCATCGTTGTAGAGAAAGCGACCCAGCCAATATCCCAGCCTGACCCGAACGTCCTGAAAGACCCTCCCAAACGCGCCACATTGGAAACAATCGAGAAGCGCAGTTGGGAAGTCGTCTTAGAGCAAAGGAAGTGCGAGGTCCGAACTCGAAGGAACCTGACCTCTGGCGAGGATAGTACGGGCGTGTATGTATGAGGGAGGCTGTGAAGAGGCCAGGGACCGAAATGATGTAGTAGCGAATATGGTATAGCTGCGAAGTAATGGCGGCGCTGATAGGAATGTGGCTAGGCTAAGTGGGATGTTCGAACAAGTATGTGCGTGTGCAGTGCGTGGACGTGGCGGTATGGTAAACAGATTGGTATATATATGCTAGAAGTGCGAGCCTGGGCCAGGGGGGTCGAAGAGCAGAATAGCGGTGTTGGCGTAAAGGACAGCAAGTGCGGACGTGCACCTTTCCTTTCAACCCTTGAGCTAAGGTCGCCGTTTGAGCAACTTGCACTGTTTTCTGATCACTCGTAGGGCTAGAGGTGCCATATACGGTGCTGATACTAGTCAATAAATATGTAGACTAATACCATGAGGACTTTGGATTTTTTATCTAAGCCACACATGCCTTGCTAGTGTCTGCCGGTTCTGTGATTCAAGCGACCTGAACAGGCATCTTAAAGCTTTGTACCCGTGGCTACGTTGGCACAACATGGTGGTATCAGCCAAATGAGTTATATATTACTGTAACAGTCAACTCAGATGCTCTCCTCAGATATGTGGAAATTGTTCCCGTTAGACCTTCATCTCGATTCTAAACATACGTAGACGATGGCAGTGGAACAGCCTTATCTTTTGATGCCCATCAACATTCCACACCGGCCGAATGCGCTGTTGGACGGAATGTTCCATGAAGCGTTAGCCAATCCGGGCACTTGGCGCAGATGCTGTGAGGCAACTCGAAGCACCCTGTTTGGCACAAGGCACTTTTGACGCCCTAACCTTGCCTTTCGCCCATTCCTCTACGTTTGTCTCAGCCAGAACTGTTGCCATGAAAAGGAAATCGTTCAGTCCTCCTTCGTCCCCGCAAGGCCGTATATCACACTCCAAACGACGCAGGGAGAAATCAATGCCTGAAGGCCCAAATGAGAACGCACCTCAGGAACTACCTATCCTACAGGCGGCGAGTAGCAGTCAAGCCTCTATCGAAGGTACGCTCGAATGTTCGCCAGTCAGCCCTGGAGTATGACTAAGTCCGTCGCTTAGTACCTATTGCTGAGTCCCGATCTCGACGGACGGATGAGCTTACAAGTACGCTATCTCTGTAAATATCGTGTCCTGGTTAAAAATGCTGAACTCATTCTTCCTGGAGGACATTATCAAGCAACGCTCGAGGATGCACACCACCCTGCGACAAATCAATCAACAATAGTCGAAACTCAAGACGCACGCATCGATAGTACATCTCAAGACCCACCTATCTCGCAGACGGACGGCGCCCGGGTCTCGATCCAAGGTGAGCTTGAGCGCACATCAGCTGGCCTTTTGAGCGTTGCTTACAATCTGTTGCCTAGCGCCCAACACTGAATCCCAATCCCAACGGACAGATGAGCCGACAAGTGCGCTACCTTTCTATATTTTATACTATAGTGAGAAATGTTGAATCCACTTTTCCTGGAGGAGACAATCCAGGAATGTTCCAGGGTGCACATCACTTTGTAATCAAGGACTTGAGAATGGTCGAAAATCTACACATCACGCCGCAAGTAAGTGATTTCGCGCCTGAGGAAGCTCTTTCAGCCTCATATATTCCATCAACAGACGCCCAAGTCCGGTAGGCTGCTCCTTGAGAATGACAACTTGAGATTCTCATACCATTACAGGCCTGACTGAGAAACTTCGATCCGAGGGCGCTTCATATGAAACCCGGCGCTCCGCCTATGGCGATCCCACAGGGTGCATGCCCGGTACACGCGTCAACGTCCTCAAAGAGTTGGAAGCCCAGGCTTCCAACGAGCAGGGTGTTAAGGTGCATTGGCTTGCAGGAATGGCAGGCATCGGGAAGTCGACGATTGCGCAGTCGCTGTGCGAGCGCTTGAACCAACGGCAGATGCTTGGGGCAAGTTTCTTTTGCTCTCGAGCGTCGGAGAAAACCAAGGACGCGCGCCGCATCGTCCTGGGTGTTGCATACGGCCTTGCCAAGAGTTCACCCCCTTTCAACGTGGAGCTTGTGAAAGCACTCGAGAAAGATCCGGATTTGATGGAGTTGAATGACATGAAAAAGCAGTTCGAAAAGCTCATCGTTGACCCGTTGCGGACTGCCGTCGGTGGCCGGGTCGGAGTTTACAAAATTGTCGTTATCGATGCTCTCGACGAATGTACAGACCACAACCTTGTCTACCGCCTCATCCAGGTTATTCTCAGTTCCCCTTCGGACCTTCCCCTCAAGTTCTTCCTCGTCAGCAGAGCCGATGATTTCATTACTACCGCCTTCAATTCCTCGAAAGGCTCCCATAATACTTTCTTACTTCACGAGGTCGAGAAAAGCGTGGTGGAGAGTGACATCCGGATGTATTTAAAGGCATCGCTAGCCGAGATCAAGAAGGGATGTGACCCTAACGAGGAGGATGGGTGGCCTCCCGATAGCGAATTGTCTCAAATTGTCAAGGACTCTGGGAAACTCTTCGTCTATGCAGTTACGGCAGCGCGTTATATTCGAGATGGCAGACGCCGTTACAAACAGCGGCTCACTTCCTTGGCGAATCACGCATGGAGCCCGCAACAGACCTCGGCCATCGATGGACTGTATGGAGATATCGTTCAGCAAGCCTGTGATGGTCAGGAAGACAGAGAATTGTCGCTCATGAGGACCCTCGTCTCGTTTGTCATATTCCTCCAACATCCGTTGTCAATCAATGCTCTTTCCATGTTGTCAGGGATATCAGATCCCGCCGCTTATTTATCACCACTCAACTCTGTCATTCACATCTCCCCTGGAAAAGATGCTCGAGTTTCCCCATTTCATGCATCCTTCCCGGAGTTCCTCGTAGATCCTGGCCGTTGCTCACCAGAACGTTGCTCCCCATTCGCCCCTCTCGTTCCCGCTGATGGTCACGCAAAACTTGCACTCAAATGCCTTGAGCTCATGAACGGGTGGCTCAGGTGTAACATCTGTGATGTACCCAAAGAATTGACCATCTCGCGTATGGACAGAACCAACCCACCCGAGGATGCCATCAAAATCCCCGAAGCACTCAAATATGCGTGCATTTACTGGGCCACCCATTTAAGTGAGGTCCGGGATTCAAGCATGCCAGTGATTATTGATGCTCTACGCAACTTCCTGAAAACTCACCTCTTGCATTGGATGGAGTGCCTGAGTATTGTTGGTGAACTGAAGACAGGTCTTAAGTCGCTTGTCAGTGCAAGCGCCGCTCTCTCGGTAAGGCTTAATTGCGAGAAAGCAAAATTTATGTGTTGATGTCATGGTAGCGAATCCAGATCAGAGATGCTGAGGATCTGCGGCCACTTGTTGATGATGCTCGTCGATTCTTGCAGCTGAGCTTCGAGCGCATTCGGAAGCATTGCTTCGAGGTTTACCAGTCGGCATTCACATGGATTCCCAAGAAGTCTTTGATGCGTCAGGTTTATAATAAACGGATGGGGCTACAAAGTGTTGTAATGGGTCTACCTAACTCATGGGGATCGCTGGAACACTGCATGGGTGGAGGTTCAATGGTGACCTCTGTTGCTTTCTCGCCCGATGGCACACGAGTTGCCTCGGGATCGGGGGATGGGACGGTGAGGATCTGGAACGCGGGGACGGGCGAGGAGGCAGCCCGGTTGGAGGGCCACACACATTGCGTGCACTCTGTTGCCTTCTCGCCCGACGGCGCGCGAGTTGCCTCGGGATCGTGGGATGGGACGGTGAGGATCTGGAACGCGGGGACGGGCGAGGAGGCAGCCCGGTTGAAGGGCCACACGTGTTGCGTGGCCTCTGTCGCTTTCTCACCCGACGGCGCGCGAGTTGCCTCGGGATCGTATGATCAGACGGTGAGGATCTGGAATGCGGGGACGGGTGAGGAGGCAGCCCGGTTGGAGGGCCACACGTGTTGGGTGACCTCTGTCGCTTTCTCGCCCGACGGTGCGCGAGTTGCCTCGGGATCGTACGATCAGACGGTGAGGATCTGGAATGCGGGGACGGGCGAGGAGGCAGCCCGGTTGGAGGGCCACACACGTGAGGTGACCTCTGTCGCTTTCTCGCCCAACGGTGCACGAGTTGCCTCAGGATCGTATGATGGGACGGTGAGGATCTGGAATGCGGGGACGGGCGAGGAGGCAGCCCGGTTGAAGGGCCACACGAGTACGGTGACCTCTGTTGCTTTCTCGCCCAACGGCGCGCGAGTTGCCTCGGGACTGGATGATGGGACGGTGAGGATCTGGAATGCAGGGACAGGCGAGGAGGCAGCCCGGTTGGAGGGCCACACGAGTATGGTGACCTCTGTCGCTTTCTCGCCCGATGGCGCGCGAGTTGCCTCGGGATCGTGGGATGAGACGGTGAGGATCTGGAATGCAGGGACGGGCGAGGAGGCAGCCCGGTTGGAGGGCCACACGAGTATGGTGACCTCTGTTGCTTTCTCGCCCAACGGCGCACGAGTTGCCTCGGGATCGGATGATGGGGCGGTGAGGATCTGGAACGCGGGGACGGGCGAGGAGGCAGCCCGGTTGAAGGGCCACACGCGTTGCGTGGCCTTTGTCGCTTTCTCGCCTGACGGCGCGCAAGTTGCCTCGGGATCGTATGATGGGACGGTGAGGATCTGGAATGCGGGGACGGGTGAGGAGGCAGCCCGGTTGGAGGGCCACACACGTGAGGTGGCCTTTGTCGCTTTCTCGCCCGATGGCACACGAGTTGCCTCGGGATCGGGGGATGGGACGGTGAGGATCTGGAACGCGGGGACAGGCGAAGAGGCAGCCCGGTTGGAGGGCCACACGAGTCGGGTGACCTCTGTCGCTTTCTCGCCCGACGGTGTGCGAGTTGCCTCGGGATCGGATGATCGGACGGTGAGGATCTGGAACGCGGGGACGGGCGAGGAGGCAGCCCTGTTGGAGGGCCACACGAGTCGGGTGACCTCTGTCACTTTCTCGCTCGACGGTGCGCGAGTTGCCTCGGGATCGTTGGATGGGACGGTGAGGATCTGGAACGCGGGGACGGGTGAGGAGGCAGCCCTGTTGGAGGGCCACACGAGTTGGGTGACCTCTGTCGCTTTCTCGCCCGACGGTGTGCGAGTTGCCTCGGGATCGGATGATCGGACGGTGAGGATCTGGAACGCGGGGACGGGCGAGGAGGCAGCCCTGTTGGAGGGCCACACGAGTATGGTGGCCTCGGTTGCTTTCTCGCCCAGCGGCGCACGAGTTGCCTCGGGATCGTGGGATCAGACGGTGAGGATCTGGAATGCGGGGACGGGCGAGGAGTCAGCCCGGTTGGAGGGCGACACGGGTTTAGTTTGGTAAAGACTTGTGTCTTAGATGAATTGAACCCAACACTATGGAGAAGCAACTAAACAAGACACAACAGACAAGAATAACATACCATTAGACTATGTAACCATTTATAAAGTTTTCTGTTGAAAGTTATTAGGCTATGTCAATGAACAATATCACATGACTTACCTTTTCTGGTATTAGTTATATCATAGACCTCTTCATTTGTCTTCCTCAGTTGTCTGCGATTAACTGAGATGTATGTATATTCTATTATTTGTAATTTGTATTGTCACTGGTAATTCTGTAGTTATACATATACATCCACTTCAGTGGATAGGTGCCAAACATATTTAGTTCCAAATACACCCCAACTTTATGATAATGTCAGGTACAGCATATGGTAAAAATGAGGTATAATAGGTTGTACCTCTTACATAATCACACAATTTATGACTGCTTTTGACCATTACAGTTATAATAGATTTATATCAATTGTAAATCATTTGCATAAGATTAAAACCTGGTTTATGAGCACTACAGAGGAGTAGCATGTAATTGGAGCAGCCTGTAACAAGATAGAGGTGTGGTTCCAAAATACTACATCTGACTCAATAAATAGGTTTTGTAAACCATAAGAGAGTAGATTTATAGTTTACACAGACTACAGTCATAGTTTACACAGACTACAGTCAATTACATCTGGTTTGAGTATACTATAATATGAAGGTTGTTGTCATTTTTGGTTTACAATCACCATAGAGGAGGTGTGAGTGGGCTTGGTACAGGGAAGGTTGGGGAGCTGGCAAGACCTACATGGAAGCCTTGAGACATTGTTGAGGGAAATGGGATTCTGTGTATATATATTGGACATGGAATGCAGGGTTCATGCCACAGATTGCATTTATGGTGTTTTTGTTTCTTTGTTCATTGTCTTGGTTTTGTTTAACATTTTATTTTGACTTATAGCATGGTTATGCCATGCCTTATGTGATAAGATACTTGTATATGCATCATTGACCTGTGGTCTATAATAATTATGGATAAATTGATCATTGTTGCTATTTGTGCTATGAACTTAGGAAATATTTGCTATATATTTCCAAATTATGTTTTAGTTTCAATTTGTCTTTGTTTTATCTGAAAGTGTTAGTTTTTAGTTTGTTTGTTTCATTTCTATATCCTTTGAACAATAGTTTAGATAAAAATAGTTGACCCATTTTTATATAAACTTCAAAGTTGTATAATATTTATGGATTGATAAGCTTTCTATTCTATTTATAGAAAGAAGTTTTCATAAAGAAGTTCTTCTATCTATTCTTAGTAGAATTAGACTTCCCTCTGGTCCCAAGTTGACTTCTGAGTTGAGCCTGGTACCTGAAGAAGCTTCATTAATTAGAAGTTCTAGTGAAATATGTGTTGAAAGAAGTTCAAACTATAACATTTGATGAGCCCCAGACTTTACCCTTGTGCTTGTGGGAAGAGATTGTAAAGTCATTCTGATCTGAGTGATCTTCAGAGTTGTCTGATTCATCTAGCACCTCATCATCTGATTTGGAGAGCTCCTAGGCTTATTGGTTTGGTCTCTTGAGTCTTGGAGGCATTGCTGTAAGTGCATTCTAATCAAGATGTGTCTTTAATCATTTATTTGTTAGTCAACAATGTGTTATGTTCCAGATGGGTGCCTAGGGTGTCAGGGAGTGGACCTTGGCCTCAGCTTATGTGCTGTGCCCTTCCAGTATTGCATTGGTCTGATTTGGACAGAGGCAGGACCCAGAGGTGGAAGGAATGAGAGACAGAGTGTGGATGAGCAGCAGGAGTAGTTGGAAGACAACCCAGAGGACTGATGAGCAGATCAGAGGAGGAGGAGGGTAATGAAGTTGATATTCAGACTGAGGAAATGGATACAGGAAACTACTACACTTAAATACACATTGAGAACCAGAAATGGAGAACAGGAAAATAACTGGAGAACAATAGCAAGTACAAATGGGTAAAACATTTTGGAGGTAAAGTAGAAACTGGAAGCATGCAGAAGGTACAGGTATGGAGGTAAAATGGAAAGGAGGCTGTTCAGAATGTAATAAAACATAGAACAGAAGCAAGGAACAAATAGACCAAGGCAAGGGTAAAGGATCTGAGATGATAAAGGAAAAGCAAATGAACAACACTCATTGCAGTGGTCATGAGTGACCGAGTGCATACACCCACCTGTTCAGATAACAGGGTGGATGGAAATCCATCAATGGAACAAGCAGATTGGAGTTGTGTGAAATCAGAACATCAGATATTAGATTTTTGGACATTGGATAAGCATGGGAAAGTAAGTGTGGACACATATGAGCAGTTGTGATAGTATTTCCCCCTTAAGGCCAAGCCCTTGAGGCCTTGAGGTGGCTGACTCAGAAACAAAGCCTAAGTGATCAGGAGTCATCAGAACATGTATCTGGGTTGGAACTCATTGAAAAAACTTTCTGTTCCAGCCTTCCCCTCATACCCTCATGCCTTCCCAGCCCAGCCAAGTCACTGTCAACCTCAGCAAGCTCACCCCAGAACAACATGCAATGCTTGGGTTTCTGGATGAGTCTTTGGCAGCTATGGAAGTCAATGCCAGCAAAAGCAGAGATGTGAGCAAGCATCATTGGGAGTCAGAAGGTAGTCAGGTGGCTGTGTGGGAAAAGGCAAAGAAGAAGTCAAAGGGTAAGTGAGCAGAGAGTCCAGAGGAGGAGGATGATGATGAGGAGGTTGTAGTGGTGATTTTAAGTGTGTAGGTTAGGCCACAATCATTGAGGAGTTCACAGCAGGTGACTCTGTCAGGTCTTATGATGTTGCATGTTGCAGTGCCACCATTGCCATCATGATTGGGTGGTTCAGGCTCAGGAGTGGGTGAGGGAGGTATCCTGCTGGTGCTGTGCAAGAGGTGCTCAGAAAAAGGGTTGGTCTGTTGCAGATATCTGGGAACAGCTTGTAACAAGTGCAAGCAAGGACATGTCAGGTGTGATCTGGCCAGGGGTATGAGTGTTACAAATATTGCAGACACCAAGATCACCAAGGAGACTGAAAGGACCAAGGAGCAAACTTACAAAGAATGGGATTTGATGAAATGTATGATGGTCAGCCTCTGGCAGGAAACCACTGAGTTGTGACAAACACTTGATTGGGAAATGTATGAGAAGGTAGATGAAGTGTGCTGGTATCACGGAGTGTATTTTCTATGTGACAATGATCTGTGATTGAACACTAAACTTACTACTTCCTTTCTTAGACACTTTTCTATATTTGGACCAGGTATAAGTTTCATTGCCTCTGTCATATTTATGTTTGCATCAATTATGTTCGCTCACACAGACTCTTGCCTATGCCTTATGCACTATGAATTCCTTTTTTATATGCCTTCCTCTTGTTTGTCTTCTATGCTACTATTGATCTACTTCCTAAAGTAGTCATGGGACTTACTATATGTACAACTCCTGGACATGTAGATTAGACAAGTCTAATCTTAATGTGTGTTACCTACTCTTGGTACTGAATAAGACCTTGAGCATCAGTAGCATGTTAAGTCTACAACTCTTTGCCCTTGTGGTCAGCTTTTCCCTCTAAAGGCTTCTTGTCAATGTCTTGTCCTATGGAGAGTGTGATCTACACGAGTTCACTACCTAGAGACAACATGAACAGCCACCCAAGGTTAAACAGAGCAGCTCCTACTGACCTGTACAGGACTAGGACCTCTGCTCATCTCACTTACAAGGATAGGCTCTGACTTAGGCATCGCTTAGCCAAAGAAGAAACCTTGTAACATCAAGATTAGACTTCCCTCATGTGCCGATCCCACATTGTAACTTTCACCCCAACTACCATTCTCATTGCTTCACGCTGTGTGAGTAGTCACCCTGAGGTTCTCATTGCTTTGCACTGTGCCATCAGGACATCATTGGTTCTCATTGCTTTGTGCTGTGCCTAAACAACACCAACCCCCCCTTCTCGACTGTAATTCACCCACTCATTGTTTGGTGGTCTGGCAAGGAAGCCTGTAATATGCCCACTCAACATTTGGTGGTCTGTCAGAAGAAGACCCTCTGACTGTAAATTGCATTGACATTTGTCAAGGTGAAGCATTCTCGATTGTCAGAAATCGAAAAGTGTTCTTGATCATCAGAAATCAAAAAGCATTCTCAATCAACAGAAATCGAACACCATTCTTGATTAGTGGAAATTGACAGAAGTTCTCAATCATCTGAAATTGACAGCCTTCAGTCATTTTCCCCTTCTTCTATTTATTCTACCTTATCATCTTCCTGGAGTTTCTTGCAGGACAATACTTCTATACTCTCCCTAATTCCTCCCAGCCTCTGACACCTCAACCTCACACCAGAACAGATACAAGAATTGATTCAAGCCCTTGTCAAGAAGAACCTTGAATGTCCTTCCACTCCCCCACTCCCCTTGCCATTTCAGGAGAAGCAGCCACCTTATTGGAACGAGTTAGAGCTCAGGACTCCAACAGCAGTGATGAAACAGCTCGATGATCAACATCCCCAGTCTCACCCATCATATCTCCAGCCAGGACAAGACCTCCAAGAAGGGTCAGATCTCTCAACCTCAATGAAGTTGCCCCTTGGGAACTGCGACTTACTGCCAATATTAGAGGGAGAAGAGAAGCAGCTAGAGAATGAAGACAACAAATGTCAACCATTGTCACTATCCCTCCCACTGTTGTACAGCCACCTCAGCAACTTGCTCAACCTCTAAGTGCAGCCTCAATTCCACCCCCATACCAGCAACAACCATCACAACACCCTACTCCCACTCCCCAGCAACCAGTTCAACCACTGCTGCAACAGCAACCACTGGTTCCTAGAACAGACTCCATGGCACCTGTCAATCAAGCTGCCACCTTCACATTTGGAAGTAATATTGTACCCCTGAATCAGAGGTTCTTCCAACAGCCCCTCTTCACCAACCCAGCGATTCCTGGACATCAGACAACTGGAACTGTACAAGGAAATCAGGGAATCCTGCCTCAGACTGGAGTAGCTCAGCCAGCAAACCTGCCACAAACAGGAAGCCCTCAACCACCTCCTGGACCACCTCTGCCTGGATGACCACCCTCAGGACCAGGACAACCAGCTCCAAACCCACCACCAGGACTGCCAGGAGCACTGCCTCCACTGCCACCAGGAGCACCACCCCCAGGACCTCCAGCACTGGGACAACCAGGAGCACCTCCACCAGGTTTCAGCTTTCCCCAACAAGCACAGATGCCTGCTGCCCCTTCCACCCCAAAATACAAGGCACCACCCCTGTATGATGGAGACCCACAGAAATACCTGGCATGGAAACAGCAATGTGCCCTGTACATTATCACCAACCAGCATAAATTCCCTACCAACCATGATGCCATCATATTCATGCTCTACTACATTGGA
>JAEUWP010000224.1:0-132694 GCA_018524725.1 Podaxis mareebaensis | reverse complement strand
CTGCGGGACGCAGGGTTCTTGCCTTGAGGCTGAGAGTTGGCTGAGGGGGAGATGTGGGAGAAGGTGGGGAGAGCCGGGAGGGGGTCCAATGGTTGAGATTCGTCCCAGGCTGTGTTGGGGGTGGGGGGGACAAAGCCATAAGAAGAGGCAATGGCTTGAGTGGGGGAAAGTACCCTTTGAGAAGGGGCAATTTCAGGGGATAGGTCGATGTTCTCACAAACCAGCGCGAGGGATTGTGCGATGGATTTGGGGGTAGAGGTGCCTTGGGAATGCTCCTCGACTTCTTCAGCTGAAGAGACCGATGCAGCATCGTCTTCTTCTCTAAGTTTCATACTCTTCTCAAGTCGATTTGAGAGAGAATGGTCGGTTGAATAGGAGCGTTTAGCTCCGATAGAGGGGGAGGGAGAAGGGGGTTTCCTGAGAAAGTCTTTGGATGTCAGGAAGTCGTTAAAGAGAGGGACTGAAGCCTCTCGAGGAAGAGTGGGATTGGGCGCTATGCTGGCGCTTGAACGCCAACAACGAGCGACACCGGAACGAATGCTGCTGGCGGTTTTCTTAAGACCTCCAAAGAGACCGCTAGACTCCTTGGTATCTTTCATAGTGGATTAGGACTGAAATGTGTATTCCTTGTACTACGAATAACCTGGCCACTGAGATGAATGTGGTGGTTACTGAGAAAGGAAGGTTGTGTGTGAGTGGGAATGGTCATTGGAGACTGGGGGCTCACCAAGATCCAGGACTGTGAGGCAAAAGGGGGAATACTGTTAGGTCACCCTGTCATGTGCTCACCTTTGGCCTCACCATGTAGTTGTCTTCAGGGAGGGTGGGTTGGATATTGTGAGTCTGTATGCTGTAGTGGCATGGTTTTTGTGCAAATCTGGTTTCACACTGTGATAGTCAGTGGCATAGTTGTCTGCTGGATGGTCTAGTACCCATGGTTGGTTATGCTGCACAAGAATTCACATCAGGTTCATGCCTTACCAGGTGCAGCACTTATGATAAGATGGTGAGAAATTTTCTGGATGAAGCATATTGTCTCCACAACACCATGATGATGAATAGTACCATTAAGACAAAAGATGTCTCCTTCTCACCATGAACTTTCCATATTTTGTCATAGTGCCAGTCAGCAATGTACTCCATTCCCCAACCTTGCCTCCTAGGAAATTAAAGGCCTTGCCACTAGATGTCAAAAACACGAGAATGTATGCTCTGACCTGGCACATTGTGGCACTCTTTGGTTGACATCAATGCCTGTTACGTTCCGGATGGGCGCCTAGGGTGTCAGGGAGTGGACCTCGGCCTCAGCTTATGTGCTGTGCCCTTCCGGTATCGCGTTGGTCCAATTTGGACAGAGACGGAACCCAGAGGTGGAGGGAACGAGGGACAGAGTGCAGACGAGCAGCAGGAGTGGTCGGAAGACAACCCAGAGGACTGACGAGTAGAACAGAGGAGGAAGAGGATAACGAAGTTGATATTCAGACTGAGGAAACGGATACAGGAAACTACTACGCTTAAATACGTGTCGAGAACCGGAAACGGGGAACAGGAAAATAACCGGAGAACAAAAGCGAGTACAAATGGGTAAAACATTTCGGAGGTAAAGCAGAAACTAGAAGCATGCGGAAGGTACAGGTATGGAGGCAGAATGGAAAGGAGGCTGTTCGGAATGTAATAAAACATAGAACGGAAGCAAGGAACAAATGGACCGAGGCAAGGGTAAAGGATCCGAGACAATAAAGGAAAAGCGAATGAACAACACTCGTTGCAGTGGTCGTGAGTGACTGAGTGCGTGCACCCACCTGTTCAGATAACAGGGCGGACGGAAATCCATCAATGGAACGAGCGGATCGGAGTCGTGCGAAATCGGAACATCGGATATCGGATTTTCGGACATCGGATAAGCGCGGGAAAGTAAGCACGGATGTGCGCGAGCAGTTGTGACAGTATTCCCCCCTTAAGGCCGAGCCCTCGAGGCCTTGAGGCAGCTGACTCGGAAACGAAGCCTAAGTGATCAGGAGTCATCAAAACATGTATCCGGGTTGGAACTCATTGAAAAAATTTTTGTTCCAGCCTTCCCTTCATACCCTCATGCCTTCCCAGCCCAGTCAAGTCACTGTCGACCTCAGCAAGCTCACCCCGGAGCAACGTGCAATGCTCGGGTTCCCAGACGAGTCCTCGGTGGCTATGGAAGTTGATGCGAGCGAAGGCAGAGATGTGAGCAAGCGTCGTCGGGAGTCGGAAGGTAGTCAAGCGGCTGTGAGGGAAAAAACAAAGAAGAAGTCGAAGAGTAAGCGAGCGGAAAGTCCGGAGGAGGAAGATGATGATGAAGGGCCAGATATGCCAGCTCCGAGCATGCAAATCGGTCAGCGGGTGTTACGGAGTTCGCAACGAGTAGTTCCGTTGGGTCCTACAATGTCGCATGTCGCAGTTCTGCCCATGCCTTCATGATCGGGTGGTTCGAGCTTGGGAGCGGGTGAGGGAGGTATCCTGCCGGTGCCATGTAAAAGGTGCTCGGAGAAGGGATTGGTGTGTCGCGGGTATCCGGGGACGGCCTGTAACGAGTGCAAGCAGGGACATGTCGGGTGCGATCTATCCGGGGGTACGAGGTCAACGGTGCTGCCTGCACCTAGGAAGAAGACTGGGGGATCGTCGGTGGCCTCGGGAGTGACATCGGGCACAGCGTCGAGCTCTGGGAGGAGTGGTTTCGGAAATCCGGTCGGGTTAACAACTCCGGCCTTTTCGCCACCTGCATCTATGATGGCGCGGACTCCCTCGAGCTCTTCAGCAGTCGCTTGGACCCCGTCGTCGTTCTCTCAGCCAGCTCCGATACCAATTAAGAGTCCTCAGCGCGAGGAGGCCGAAGCCGGGCGGGAGCTGTCTCTGGTAAGTGCATCCGGTACAGGGAATAATGAAAGCTGACGAAATCCGATAGTCCCCCTCGTCTCTGCAATCCCGCCAACGTGCGTGGGAGATGAAATACCTCGGTTCTATGATCGAGCGGTTCTCTGACGAGCTGGCGATGATGCGGGAGTCGCACAACCAGAATCGGCAGGCGATCGACCGTCTGCAGACCACTCTGGAGCAGGGCATCGAGTCAAATCAATTGCTACAGCGGACTATCACGTGCTCGACGGATCGGACGGTGGAGGCGATGGATCGGAACACGGAGGCGATGGAAGTGATGCAGGCGACGATGGAGCGGAACATGGAAATGATGCGGGATCTCGAGCTGGTACGTCGTCAGGAGGATCCGGAGGGACGCGGAGGAGGTTCGTCGAGGCAGGTCCAAAAGGGCCCGTGAGTCCTCTTGCCTCCTAGTGCCCTCGTGCGGAGTTCGTTCGTTTTCTTGTAATGTAGTACTGCATTGTCGTCGGAATGTTTGCGAATGTGAATGAAATGTTTTGCCTTGGTCCCGGGAAGTGTGAAAATAAGAAAATGAAAATAAAAACGAAAATCGGAAAATAATAAGGAAAAGAATATTAATTGAAAACAACAATAGAAATGGAAACTTAGCGCGAAAGTGTGAGAGCAGAAAGAGGACCAGGCTTTGCGGGGTAAGCAGCATGGAAGTCGGCTACAAGTTCAGCAGCATGTTCTAGCTCCGTAGCGGGAAGCCAGGAGGATTCCTCGTCAGTATCCTCATAACCTAACCAGATAACCTTGTACAATAACTTGCATGCCCTGCAACGATCGATTTTCGAGTCGACGATCTGAGCAATTTCATATTCAGGTTCGCCGTCGATAATAACGGGTGCAGGAGCAGGTTCAGTACGATTCGGAATCAGGTTCGGAGTGGCGGGCTCGAGCATAGAGACATGGAAGACGGGATGGACAGCGCGCATGGAATCGGGTAGTCGGATTGTGAACGAGTGTGAGCCGGCCTGGGAGATGATCTCGTAGGGACCTAGGTACTTCTCAGAAAGCTTCTTCGAAGGCCTCGTAGTATGGAAGAATTGCGCTTTGACGAATACCTTGTCTCCGACCTTGAAATCAGGAGCCGGAAGGCGACGGGAGTCGGCAGAAACTTGGTATCTGCGCTGGGCATGAGCAATCTTGGATTTCAGAGTAGTATGAAGCTCATCAAGGTCCACAGCGAATTGTCGGGTGCAGGCGGAAGCAAGATCACGTTCGGGATGAACGGTGATATTTGGATGGTAACCTTTGTTCGCAAAGAAGGGAGAGATACCCGTAGTTGCACTCGGGGCATTATTGAACGCAAACTCAGCAATCAGAAGGAGTTCGGCCCAGTTGTCCTGTTGGTAGTTGCAATAAATGCGGAGGTACTGTTCCAAGGTCTGGTTAGTTCGTTCTGTCTGTCTGTCACCTTCGGGATGGTATCCGGAAGTATAGTGAAGCTTCATGTTGAGAGCTTGACCAAGGGAATGGAAGAAGTGTGATACGAACTCAGAACCACGGTCGGAGGTAACGTGCGAAGGAACACCGTGCTTGGAAAATACATGTAGGATGAATAATCAGGCGAGCTCGGCGGAAGTGATGGTATCATGCATCGGAACAAAGATTGCTTGCTTCGTGAGGCAGTCAACAATTACAAGGATAGTGTTGTAACCAGAGGAAGAGGGAAGTTTCTCGATAAAGTCCATGGAAATTGAGTCCCAGGGGCGTTCGGGGATCGGAAGCTGCTTGAGGTTCCCATACAGCCGATGACGTTGGGGTTTGGATCGCATGCATGTCACGCAACTCTTGCAGAACTCCTTGACAAAGTCTCGGATGCCAGGCCACATATAATCGCATCGAATTAGCTCTAGGGTTTTGTTCTGGCTGAAATGACCAGCTAGAGCGTGGTCATGGTGGTACTGCAAGATGCGGAGGCGGAGGTTGTTGGAGTCGGGTACATAGATCCTGTCATCAAGTCGTAAGAAGCCATTGGAATCTACAGACCAACGTCCTTCAGGGTTAGTGAGGTGCTCAGCTGCAATTGGGTCATTAGGAAGGGCAGTGAGGATATCGGAATGGAGTTTAAACGTATCCATGACCACGGCAGCACGAAGGGTCGGAGTGTAGAGGTAGGTAGCGCGGACGGAGGCAGCAAGCTGTTCTTGAGTGAATACGGGCCGGAAATTGTGCGGATTGACCACTGAGTAGTCGCTATTCCCCCCTTTAGGGTAGACGTCCCATCGTCTAGTCAAAGCGTCCGGTTTTGTTCCGAGGCGACCAGGGCAGAAACGGATGACAAGGTTGAATTGGGAAAGATATTCGGACCAGCGGGCTTGGTGTCAGGTCAAAACCTTCGTGGTACAAAAATACTCGAGGTTCTTGTGATCCATGACGACGTCTATCGGAAGAGCGGAGCCTTCGAGATAATGTCGCCAAATGCGGAAGGCTTCGAAGATCGCCAAGAGTTCCTTGTCATGGGTGTCGTAATTGAGCTCGGAAGTGGAAAATGTGCAGGAGTGGAACACTATGGGATGTATATCGCCATCTGGAGCGACGATGGAGAGAATTGCGGCTAGGGTGTAGTCGGAAGCGTCAGTCTCGACGATGATTTGGGAGTCGGGGATCCAATGAGTGAGAACCAGAGTGGTGGTGAAGGCTTCCTTGAGGGTGTTAAACGATTTGCGGGCTTCATCACCGAAATTCCATGTAGTACCTTTCCAGGTGAGACGGGTGAGTGGAACAACGATGTCGGAGTACGCATGGATGAAACAGCAGTAGAAATTTGCAAACCCAAGGAAAGACTGAATATCTTTAACCTTCTTCGGCTCAGGCCACTCCTGGATGATCTTGACCTTGTCCTCGGACATCTTGAGACCTTTGGGAGATAGAATGTAACCAAGGTATTCAACAATATCGGAGTCGAACTCGCATTTATCAGCGCGTGCGTAAAGACCATTTTCGCGAAGACGTTTGAGGACCTCCTGGACATGCTTGCGATGCTCGGACGGGTTGTCGGAATAGATCAGGATGTCGTCCAAATAGACAGTAATGCACACATCAAGTAAATCCTTGAAGATATCATTCATGAATCGTTGGAAAGCAGCAGGAGCGTTGGTAAGACCGAAAGGCATGACGAGCCATTCAAACGAGCCGTAGCGGGTTTGGAATGCGGTCTTCCATTCATCACCTTCAGCGATCCAGACCAAATGATAAGTGTGACGGAGATCAATCTTCGTATAAATGTGGGCCTTGTGGGGCGAGTCGAGGAGATTGGAAATGAGAGGAAGTGGGTAACGATCCTTCTTGGTGATACGGTTGAGGCCTCGGAAATCGACACAAAGTCGGAGGGATCCATCTTTCTTCTTGACAAAAAGAACAGGGGCGCCATGTGGAGAGGTGGAGGGACGGATAAAGCCTATTGACAAATGTTCATCAATAAACTCTCGGAGCGCTTCCAGCTCGACCTGCGATAATGAATAAATCATTCTGACTGGGGGAGAAGCACCTTCCTCTAGATTGATCTTGAGGTCAAAAGGACGGTGTGGAGGAAGGGAGTCGGCACGGGCTTTGCTGAAAACGTCAGCAAATTCGTGATACTTGGCAGGAACTTTGGAAAGATCAGTAGGCTCTTCAGTGGAGGCAGTGGAAGCAGAAACGGCAGTGGAGCGGAGATTAAGGGCGAAGCGGTATGAACCCGGAAGATGCGAAGCATGCATGAATGCTGCAGCATTGATGAGACAGATGTCAGGCTTCACGGGAGAGAAGAGAGTGGAGTCGGAGAACGGAGTCGGAGATGAAACCAGATCCAGAACAGTGGTAAGTGACTCCACAGAAACGGAGGACGCACATATGGAAACAGAAGGTGCGAGATTTGCATTGTCAGGGGCACGGAAAGTGATACGGCCTGAAACCCAATCAATCGACGGATTGTGGCGGGTGAGCCAGTCGTGTCCTAGAACCACTGAACAAGCAGAATCAAGCCGGGTGACATACAGGTCAAGGTTCATACATTCACCGGTATCAAAGGTTACAGGAAGTGAAGCGGACTGAGTGATAAAGGAATTTGAAGAGCCATCAAATAAGCAAAGTTCCACCAGAGCGATAGACAAAGTTGGAATGTCGAATTTGCGCACTAAACCGGAGTCGACGAAACAGTGAGTAGAACCACTGTCAACAAGCGCGGTGATGAAGAAAGGAGAGTCGGATGAAGGAGAAGAAAATAGAGACAAAGTGAATTTGAGATACAAAGCATTAGGGTCAGAAAGAGCGGATGCGTTGAGGCGGAAACTCCCTGGTGCACAGAGGAGATCAACGCAGCCCCCAGTCTGTGCAGAGTCCTGAGGACCGCCCTCTATTTTTTCGAGCCCTCCGAAGGGGGACCCGAAGTGGGAGGGGCATCCGCAGTGGCCTTGTGAGCCTTAGCCTTGTTAGCGGATTTCTGCGGACAGTTGTCGACCCAATGACCCAGTTCGCCACAAAAGAGACATAACTTGTTG
The DNA here is from genome assembly GCA_018524725.1 of Podaxis mareebaensis. Taxonomy (NCBI): domain Eukaryota; kingdom Fungi; phylum Basidiomycota; class Agaricomycetes; order Agaricales; family Agaricaceae; genus Podaxis; species Podaxis mareebaensis. Next base: position 125,300 of record JAEUWP010000224.1, on the reverse strand, counting down.
TCGATGCAACACTGGCGTTCCTGGGGGGTCAACTTACCATCCTTTCTGAGCTTGTTGGAGAGCAACTTGGGCGGAAATGAAGATGAGGATGAAGACAAAGGCTGATTGGTGGATGGAGTGGGCTTGGCGGAATGGAACCCCTTACTGGACTGCTGGGGTGCGTTGGTGGAGTTATTGCTGTTGCTGGATTTGGCAGTTGGAGGCAGGTTCTTGCCCTTGCCCTTGTCGGAGGAATGTTGTGGAGACTCCTGTTTGTTGTGGAGTGATGCGGACCAGTTACCAGCCTGGCTCTTCTCGTGTTGGCGTTCCCAGTAGCAATTGTCGATGCGCATTGCAGTGGCACGCATGTCAGCATAGGAGGTGGGTTTGCCATTCGGAAGAGAGACAAGGGCATCTTGGATTTGGTCCGGAAGACCACGGTAGTAGTGATGGCAGAGGACGGAGTCGGGCCACTTGAGGAGACCAGCGAGACGAGCGAACTCGACGTTATACTTGGAGATATGCGACCTGTTAGCCATGGTGAGGTTTTCGAGTTCCTCGGCAGCTTCGGTGATGGGGTCAATGGCGCCGAAATAGAGATTGAGTTCGTCGGAGAGGAGTTTCCAGTCGGTGTACCATGGGATCTGATCCCAATCTGGTTCCGAGTCCAGGATGGTCTGGAACCATTGGTGTGCCAACCCAGAAAGATAAGAAATGGTGAAATTAACTTTTGTGGTCTCCATTTGGAAAAGTTGCGGGTTCGTCCTAAAATAGATGTGACACTGGAAAAGGAAATCCGGAAGCTTGTGTGGCTTAGATCCGTCAAAGGTGTCGGGTTCCTTTGCCTGGATCTTCTCGGGACGCGCGACAGGAGGAGGAGGGACAGATTGGTTGCGTATGCTGGATTCGATACCGTGGGCGAGTCTCTCCATGACTCTCATAAAACGCATACCATCGTCCTCGGGAGGTTCCTGAGCGCCACGGGCTTCAGGTTCGCTATCGCCATTGTCATCGCTTGGACCATCACTGTCACCGGGGTCGTCGCCTGGAGGACCACCACCACCCTGACCATCATCCCGACCTTCGGCATTGTCGGCCGGATTCAGGTCGTCAGGCAGGTCGTAGTACTCGAGCTCGTCTTGAGTGTCATCGGGGACACGGGATTCTCTATTGTCCGGTTGGGACTCTGTGACGTCCTCGGACTGGCGTTCAGTGAGTTCCCAGTCGTTGGGCTCTTGGTCCATGAGTGGCTCTTTGGTTGTAGCACTAAGGGTTCGAGAGTTGGAACAGGATGTGGGGAATCGGGGAGTGGAGGAGCCAAAAGCGGCAGCGGAGGAGCGGCGACGAGTGCCCGAAGGAAGCGGATGAGTGGGGATAGTGATGTTCTGTGAACGAGCGGTGGCGCGAGTAATAGTTCTGGTAGTCATAGAAAAAAAATGGCAATACCAGAAGTCAGAGTCTGAATATACTGTTACGTTCCGGACAGGCACCTAGGGCGTCAGGGAGCAGACCTCAGCCTCAGCTTATGTGCTGTGCCCTTCCGGTATCACGTTGGTCCAATTTGGACAGAGACGGAACCCGGAGGCAGAGGGAACGAGGGACAGAGTGCAGACGAGCAGCAGGAGTGGTCGGAAGATGACCCAGAGGACTGACGAGTAGAACAGAGGAGGAAGAGGATAACGAAGTTGATATTCAGACTGAGGAAACGGATACAGGAAACTACTATGCTTAAATACGTGTCGAGAACCGGAAACGGGGAACAGGAAAATAACCGGAGAACAAAAGTGAGTACAAACAGGTAAAACATTTCGGAGGTAAAGCAGAAACTAGAAGCGTGCGGAAGGTACAGGTATGGAGGCGGAATGGAAAGGAGGCTGTTCGGAATGTAATAAAACGTAGAACGGAAGCAAGGAACAAATGGACCGAGGCAAGGGTAAAGGATCCGAGACGATAAAGGAAAAGCAAATGAACAACACTCGTTGCAGTGGTCGTGAGCGACCGAGTGCGCGCACCCGCCTGTTCGGATAACAGGGTGGACGGAAATCCATCAACGGAACGAGTGGATCGGAGTCATGCGAAATCGGAACATCAGATATCGGATTTTCAGACATCGGATAAGTGCGGGAAAGTAAGCGTGGACGCGCGCGAGCGGTTGTGACAATGCCTCAGTCATCAGCAAAATATAAAAGTGGCTTGGGTAAGTCTTATGTGACTTATTGACTTGTGGCAAGGCAAATTCAAGCCATTTTCACCCAAGCCCTTCAAGACATGCCTCTATCTTGACATGGCTTGTGAGAGGCTTGTGCAAAAAATTTTTAATGTCTTAAAGAGCTGTTGGATACATTTTAAGATATTTCAAAAAAATTTGTGAATCCTTGAGAATTACTTGAATGACTTGGATAGGCTTAAAGGGACTTCCATGAGTTCATAAATATCACATACCTTGGCCCAAGTCACTTTCAAGACACCCCCTTCTCAAGTATCATAAGTCACTTTTACATTTTGCTGATGGTGGTACTGATTAAAACTGATAGAACATTCTTGCCAAGTTTTCTGGCTTCTAAGACTTCTGCAGCAGTTGGAGCATGTCACAAAGAATCTGCATGACATTTGCAAGGTTGTGAATGATAACCTGTTTTACAGTCTTTGTCATTGAATCACATGTTTATGACGTGAAGAGGTCAATGGGTTTGACAAACATAGTGTAGGTGAGGAAGGAGAGAGGGGATATTGGATCATAGCAGAGAACTTAAAGCAGTTGGTGAGGCCTTCTCAAGCATTTGAGGTTCTATTTGTAGCATAATAACGGTCAGACAAATATTCAACGACACAAAAGAAAAATTGAAATTATCTGGTGCAGAACATTCCCCAACCAGAGCCGGTTTCAAGTGGCATAGAAGTGGTATAGAACATTGCGTACATCGACCGCCGCTGTACATTTGTCTGGAACCTCGGTCATGGTTTTCCTTCCAAACCACTCGTCCAGCCTCTAGAGCTTTTCTTACTTGACGAGGAACACCGTTGAATTATAATGACGTAACTAGTATCAAGTACACGTGCGTCATGGGAGTTTGGAAGATGCTTGTGATAAACTGCTGCACGCCTCAAGTGGTTGGGGTAAGTATCCCCAACCCCGCGTTTGAAAACCCCTCTCCCTCAACACCTTGGTAATATCCTTTGCCAAGATGACCACAAACTCCATCCACATCGACGATGAGACTCCCTTCGTCACGGCTCCTTCGTCGGGGAACACGACGCCATACAACCATGATTCGAGTATTCCACCCACTCCAGGGGAGGGTATCCACTTCACGCCTAAGAGGGCCATGGCTTCGTTCGACAACCTCATCGCTCTAGCCAACTACCAGGAGCGGCTGAAGGATGCCAGGAGAGTTGTGTGGAGGGATAGGGGTGAACCCGTCGTCGAGTTAGAAACCCTAAAAGAGTGCTTTGAACATGCTGCCAAGGGAGGATTTCGTGCGTGGCCTGTGTTGACGATTGAAGCTCATCGCCGTCTAACTGGAGGTTCCTCATAAGGTTCTGGCTTACTCGCGTTTGGCATTCGCGCCTGCATAAACTTGGTCCTTGCTTTGATTCGCATCCACCGCGTTCCCAGGTAGGTCTTGCTTGCCCTGTCATGTTAAAGCACGCACTCAAAACCTCGCACCACAGAGATTATAGACCAGCACTCATTCGGCACGCGCTCTTTGGCCAAGATACGTGGAGGTTTGCCACCATGCTTGGTACGTATTTCATTCTCCTGTCCGACTAAACCTCTGACTCTCTTTGTAAAGGTACATTTACATCCCTCTACAAATTCCTCATCAATGCACTCCCTATCCTCATACCCGCGTTGTCTCCTTCGGAGCCCTCAAGTGCAATCGTAGAAGATGACGACCTCGAGGCTCAGCTGCCCAGAGCAGTCGAAATGCCGGAGAATCGTCGGAGAACGCGACTTTCCCTCAGCGCAAGGACTAGATTGATTCTCATCCGTAAAAAGACGCGCCGATGGCATGCAGCATTAGCCGGAGCTGTCGCAGGTGGTTTGGCAATTATATGGGAAAAGAGGAGTAGAAGGGGATTGATTGCGCAACAACTATTCGTTCGGTGAGCTCTTGAGTCTTCTCAGCGCATATACGCTGTGATTTACGTGCATGTAGCGGTCTTCAAGGTTCGTACAACGCATATACAACGCGCAAGGGTATCCATGTACCCCATGGAGATGTTCTTGTTTTCGCCCTTGCGTAAGTTTCTTATGATGTCCTCGGTTTTCTGGTTCTCATTTCCATACAGATGCGGTCAGATCATGTACGCGTTCCTCCTTCGACCGGATACCCTGCCACGCTCATATACAAATTGGTCTGTTTTATCTCCACTTGCATCGGTTGAGAATCTGATTTGATAGCCAACAGGATCGGTCAAGCCGGCAAGATTTCCCCTGAGTGTGTTCGAATGAACCATGACCTCTTCAGGGAAGGAAGGTGTAATCCGGCGGACCTTGACAAAGTCCTTGCGTGCCCCGTACGTTCATTTTCTGTCAAACAAATTCGTGTTCCCACAGACCTTCTGTTCAGGATATTACACCATCCAATACAGCGTCCTTGCTTGCGTTCCGGCAAAACTGTCTTAATCCACCGCCACCCCCTGTATATGTTCACCGTTACGTCCCCTGTAGTGCCGTACATCCCGCTGTTTCTGCCTGCTCCTCCGTTCCACTTGATCGCTTCTTCGCTGTCTTCAAATGGATGCTACCCATTTATGGAGCGCTCCATTTTGTCCCGCCGATCCTGTTCAAGTGGAAGAATTTCCTCAAGGATCCGGGTGCGGTGATCGTCAGGGCAGGCTTGGGAAGCATGAGAAGCTCAGCGTTTCTGGGTGTTTTCGTCGTCATCTACCAGAGTACGCCATCTCGTCTCAACCTCTCATTCGCTAGTCTTACAGAGATACTGCTAAACAGCGTTATTCTGCTATAAGCATCGTTTACACAAATATATCACCGAACTCAAGAGAGGCATCAAGCCTTCTAATGTGGCAACCGGTGTCCTCAAAGGTATCCCGCAAGCCGTCGTGGACCTGCTCGTGTCAAAGGTGTCATTCGTGGTCCTGGGTCTCGCATCCGGCCTGTCTTTGTTCATAGAGGAGAAACGGAGGAGGGCTGAATTGGCGATGTATGTTCTGCCAAAGGGGCTAGAGAGTTTGTGGATTATGTTAAGAGGACATGGGTTAGTGTTTAAGACAGGGAAGTGGGGCGAGACTTTGGTGAGTCCTTTACTTCTTGAGCCGAAATTCCCACTGATCGACTTTGAATCAGCTGACTGCGATCGCTATGGCCATGGTGATGGTAAGTGGCCTTCTGTAAGCCAGGTGACGTTCTGTCGTTTGCTGATGGAACGTGTCAGACAACATACCAAAATGACCCACAGCACCTTTCAGGACTTGTTAGAAGGGTCTTATACCAGTTTATTGGACCGAATTAAACAATCAACTATTGGATGTGTTATATTGTATATCTGTTGTTAATTGTAAAATTGGTGCTGAACATTCTCGTTACACCCAGATCAGCTACCCCGTCTGCCGAAGGAAGGCATGCATCGACAAGCGCTTTTCTTTGACGGGGGAGGGGCTGATTACTTGTTATTCGGAATCCTTGAATGGCACCTCTGGGGAAGATATCTCCGTGATTTTTGTAACTAACGGCGAAACTGGGTTCTCTTTCCCGGCTGTTTCCTTTGACACAAGGTTCTGCCTTACGGCGACCTATTGAGCTATCATTTATTCTAGTACTCGCGTTGTCCCCGGTGGTTTTTACGCTGTGATAAAGAAACCTCAAAGAAAAGCTTTGATGGCTGCGGCGTTGATGCTAAAAAGAATCTTGGTGGGACACGGACTGGTGAAGGTGACTATACAGTACAGACTGCATGAGAAACACAATTGATAGGAGCGTACCGAAGAAGGTACAAAAACTGGGGGTCATGCGCCTGAAGTTTCGAGGATCTGCCTCATCACTTCTTCGAACTGGATGATATTCTTTGCAACGCTCGAACTCTCATGGATCACCTCGGATGTTCTGTCTAGACTGCCTTTGCCGTCCGTGGCGCTAGTGAGGATGTAGGCGTGTAGGCTCATATTTACCTGTGTCCCTGATTCTGATTTTGAATTCTGTTGTTATTATAATTTATAGCCGCGCCATTCCGATCCTTTCGGAATATTTTTTTTAGTTCTTCGAACTGATCGCATAACAGGATGGCGGACGATGTCCGTGACGGCTTTTATCATAGCTAGGCAACTGTGGTTCGTTGTCGCACTCAACCCGCTTGGTGTTGATTTTTGCTCAAGGAGTAATATGTGGCTCACGTCTCCAGTCTACCTGTAAGCTCGTTCTTTGTTTATTCCCCGACAGGAACGCGTGAGATAACGTTGATGTGCCTGTTGCAATTGTTGCAGAGTCAGGGAAATAGATTTGTCCCGCGCTGCCTTCGGGCAACTTGCGAGTCTGCATCAAGGAACGATGTGGGATTATATTTGAGATGTGGTGGGTGTTCTATTCTTAGATTGCAGGCGCTGGTGGCTGTGGTTCGGCTGCTATCGACATAGTGAATAGTATGGTGGAGAGGGAGAGAAATCGCGTTTGGCAAAGCTTGGTGAGATGCATTATAACCGGTTGGCGAATGGTGAATGTTCTTGGAAGTCACTTCGGGCTAGGATCAATAGTAATGACCCCTCCGATCGCCGAAGTGCCCTTTGGAATCACCACATTGTCATGGTGCTAGGGACTTTGCGTCTTTCACCATCACTCGTGTCAGTGGTTGTCCTATCCCGGATATCACAAAGACCAGCAAACCTCGGTCTGACTTGTTTAGGCACTTTTTACTGTCTGCTACTGGTGGGAAAAGGTCACAGAAATATCATGGGCTCTCGGTAAGTCTCAATTTCCCGCGTTTTCACCAATGATGAAGTTGTCTTGGCAATTATCCCCATACTATATGCTGAAGCCAACTTGCGTGTTTTCAAGTCTGATGACTTGCGGGCGGCCCCTGTAGCGCCGAACTGGAATAAACTGTTTAGTAATTCGATGCCAGTGGTGAAGTGCCTGAGAACGTACGAGCCAGAAATACAGCGAGAAGTAGATATAAAAACGAAAAAAACAGCATGTACTTTTCACTACAGGAACACACACCATCTACGAGAATGTATCCCACCAAGACCAGCTTGCTGTTCACCTTGACTACGCTTGCTACTTTCTTCCAGTCTGCCCTAGCTGTTACTGGCGATGGTAGGTGTTAACTTTTGACTTAGATATCATTATCTGAACCGCACCAACCTATGGTTCTTTCCTTGGCAATCCTGTAGCCACTTGGTTCCAGCCTGGTGTATGTACATATTCTCGAAAGTTCCCCCGTGGCTAGGTTAACTCCTGAGCGTCCAGCTCGGCGCCTGTGGTTTGAATAATGGCCCAAACGATTTTGTTGCTGCACTTAATCCCACCGACTTTGGGGGTAGAAGTGCTTGTGGTCGCCAAGTCCAAGTCAACTGTAAGTCAAACATGTCCATGAATGGTCAATGGATGGTCATACTGAGGTTTCACAGTTCAAGGCAGGAGTGTCGGTGTGACCGTCGTCGACTTGTGTCCTGGTTGCGGACCTGGTGGTATCGACCTGTCCCCCATCGCATTCTCACAGCTTGCAAGTTTGAGCGCAGGGAGAATTCAAGTGACTTGGAACTTTGTTTGAGTTCTCGGGACTGAGGGCAATAGATGATGCCGTAGAAGTAGAATAGTGCTCATTCCCGGAGATGTCCCGTACGTCAGGAATATATATGTAGTATCCCGATAGCATCACTAGGGGGTTGTTGTGACGTCCTCTTTGGACGCAGAGCTAGTATTCTTTCGTTGTTTGAGGGGATGCTTCCTCTGCTATACTTGCCACCCACTTATCCCGTTCCTCAGCAGTCGCCGTGTGCTAGTGCCTAGTTCCACGCAGACGTTGCCCATGACATCGTTACCGCTGCATCTTAGCTTCTATAATTGGCATCATAGTTCCAGGACGAGACAGTTTGGCAAAAAACAGAGCAACGATGCAATAAACGCAGCCCGCAGTGATTCCAGAGGAGAAAAATAAGAAAGTAATACGTGGCCTCGCGAACCTGAGCCATCGTATGAAGCGAGTTGCCAGTGTATCCTGAAGAAAAAAGGTCTCAATTCAAGCCGATAGGCTTAGGCGCTGATGATGATTGCAATTTGTGACCCCACCGGACAATTTGATATGATTCATTTCGGTTCTATGAGATTAGGTAAAACGGATCACTGGCTCGGCACAGCTCGACGCTAGAGTCCTTCCCATTGGAAAGGTCCCAAATGCCGAAAAAGGTCTCGAAAAAGACCTTACTCTCGCAGCCCTGGCTCAAGCTGACGGGTCTATCTCACTGGGGGGTAGATACTGCCAGCCATCACATCTCGTTCGTCTTGTCCTTTGCCACCTCACAACCTCGCGGCAGCCTTCCTGTAAGACCCAGCGCTAAGACCATACATATGCGGATTATCGACTGCGATTGTCTTCTCCAATGGTCCTTTATATCACCCGTCATGTCCAAATCTGGTCCCTATTGCAGGTTTTGTGACGATATACACGCGCGGACTCAAACCAACCTCTTCTTTGACGCCCTTTTTTTTTTAATCCCGGCCTCGGGGAACTCATCCATCCTGCTCAATAGACTTGCTGCACAGCCACAGGTTCTCCCATCACTCCTCCAGAGACCACATGCCTATTCGCGCCCTCAACTCCTGGCTCTTGTACTTATCTTTATCTACTGCCAGTTTCTTGACAAACATCACGCGCCAGCTCGACTGCGGCGCTCAGAAGACCTGACTTAGCTGTTGCACGGCTTACTATTACGATCCACGAAAGCGAATATAAAACCTCGACTCTGACCCTTCCCGTGGTATAACCACTAACACAATGTTTCTTTTGGATGACCTGTTTGCCGCTGCCTACCCGACCACCCTCGTACTCCTCTCAACCGCGTGTATTGTCGCATATCTACAAAGGAGGAAATCCCCTGTACGTCAACCAATTTCCAACAAGATGTTGGCCGCACTAACTCAAAGTTAGCTTGACAGAATTCCAACTGTAGGATATTCGGGGATCCTGACCTCTCGTATAGGCGCAATTATGACATCCTTTCATGGCCATCAGATGATTCAAGAAGGTTATGAGAAGGTACAATCCTTTCCTCAACCAATTTAATGAAGAGATCGTCTAACTCTGTATGAAGTATCGTATCTTCAAAGTCCCAAGGTATTTTTCCTGGCTCGTGTTGGTAGTGGGCCTGAACATCTGGAAGAAATTTGCAAGGCTACCGATGATCAGCTGTCGTTTATCGACGCTCTTAACCAAGTAATACTCTAACATGTGTTTCGTGTAGATGCTAATGATCTATAGGTTGGACAGTTTGACTACACGATTGGCCCAGAGTTGAAGGCCAATTCCTATCATATCAACGTTGTCCGAGGCCCAATGACGAGAAACACAAGTGCCCGTTTCCCGGCTCTCCTCTACGAGATGGACAAGGCCTTTGGAGATCTCTTAACAGGAGCAGACAATGGTAATCACCACATCCGAATGTCTTGTGGATTGTCATTGAAATCCTTGATTTCGGAGATTGGATAAGCCTCCTGTGTTGCTCTTCAGGCCTTCATATCATCTCGAGGTCAGCGCTCGATTCTTCGTTGGTCCACAACTCAGTACGCTCACTTTGATTGCCATCATTTCGGATATTGATTATGCTACATCCGTAGGCTCAAACTCAAGGTACACAGACATCATACAAGGCTTCACTTCTCACATCGCCATGGGTGGCTTCGTTATCAGGCTTGTTCCAACTATTCTTAAGCCGTATGTATCACTCTATTAGAGCATATACCTATCTTACTGGCTTTATGTAGTATTATTGCTCGTGCCTTGTTTGATACTAAAGGAAAGATCCGTGAGGTTGAAGATCCCTTACGACCCATCATTACCGAACGCCTTGAAGGGGACATGGAGAATGTCACGGAATCTGTGAGCTGAGCGCTACCGTTACTGTTTGATATTGAACCAAACCCTTGGACAGAACGACATGATCAAGTGATTGTGGAGCGCTGCGCCAGAAAATCAACGCTCGATACACACCGTTGCAATTCGCACGATCTTTCTCAACACTGCAGCCGTTCGCGCTACATCCTTCGTAAGCAATCACCAGGACCCACTCTGGGTGGTCTACTTAACTGGCTGCCCAGCTCTTAGCCCAGGTGCTTTTCAGTCTTGCGACTTACACTTCATACATCGAGCCCTTACGAGAAGAGATATCTGCCATCTTACAGGAAGAAGGTTGGAACAAAGTCACAGTTAAAAAAACGCGCAAACTAGATAGTTTCATCAAGGAATCTCGACGACCGCACAGAACTAACGCTGGCAAGTTCTTTGTTCACAAAAAGGCTATCTATTTGCTGACGCCGTCTAATCATCCCAGCTGAGGTGGCTCAACTGGCCATGAGTGATTTCACTTTTTCCGACGGAATGTTTATCCCGGAGGAGCCAATCTGGCGGTGGCAGGCCGAGCGATTAAACATGATGAGGTACCGCTCTGCACCCCCAACAAATTGGCTGGTTAATCACCACTCGATCCTCAGCATATTATCCTAATCCTTAAGAATTCCAACGATCCCGCTTTGTGGACACGGATCCCTTGGAGTGGCGGATGACTGCCTACCCAGAGTTCATGGCATTTGCATCAGCAAAACGTCCAAAAGACGTTATTGACTTGTAGATCTTGTAAGAAACAGAGAGACTGTAAATACATTAGATGATTAGAACACGTTGGCGTTCAGAATGCCAACTTAGACCCACCGCTTGGACGACATCGCGCTCACCGGCACACCATTTTGACGACGTCATCATCGTCCGCCCACCCTTTCAGCGACATTACCATCGTCCGCCCACTGTTCCAACGACCTTACCGCAGTCTGGCCATGTTTCGACGACCTTACCATCATCCGCCCGCCGTATCCGCAACCTTACCATCATTCACCCATCGTTCCAGCAACCTTACCATCATTCGCCCATCGTTCCGGCAACCTTGCCATCATCCGCCCATCACTCGACGACCTTATATTCATCCGCCCATCGTTTCGACGGCCTTACCATTGCTGAGGGGCCCGAATTATCGTGCCACATCTGAGCCTGTGCTCTGCTGCAAGGTGCGATTGAAGTGTCCATATGTACCCGTAGCTAGATAGCAATACTCAGAGGTCAAGCTTAGCGCCCAAGAAACTTAGATTGAGCCTAGAAATATAGCTACAAAATGAGCTCTGGTGTCACTGTAGCATAGTGCTGACTATTTTCTACGAGACGAAAGTGAATAAGAAAAAAATGAGCCTTTTGAACGATTACTTACCAAGAAAGATCAATGTAAAATCGCGTCCTCTTCGTTAGATCTTCGCCTTTCCAGTTCCCGCTGATTCCATACAGTGGGGCAGCCAGATCGCCCAGTTTCGGAGGAGCGTGGAGCGTACAGAACTCGTCTTGATTGACGTCACACAGGTGGACAGTCGAATGGTGCGGATTGGACGAAGGTTCCCCCCTGGATGTGTGACCAACGGCGCTGAAAAGCGTTCTCAGATAAGGGCACCAGGAGAACCGAAAGAAAAGAAGACCACGCACGTCAGAAGTGCAACCACAGGCCCTTTAAGTCCTTCCTTCCTCCCATACTCCACCACTGCCGGCCAGGTATCTCTAAGTGCCTGTCTCACGTTCCGGCACACTTCCCAGTTCTGTTTCAGCGTACATTTGTTAAGTGTGCCCATGAGATAAACCACGATTTTCGTTTGGCCTTCAAAATCCATTGTTTTGTGTGTCAGTTTGAGGGATGAGAGTGAGGCGGCAGTTTGGAAGAAAGCAGTTGAGGGGCTTTCCCATCGCTGTGTCATCGACTAAATTCAGAAAAAAGAAGTTTATTGTGATGGTGTCGCATTGTCACCGTTAATGCAATGCTCAAGCGTCGTGGTGCTGCCAACAGCTCAATGCCTGGACGTCGCCGCTGACAACACAACGTCCGAGTGTTGCAATGCTCTTCACAATGCAAAGCCTGGACGTCGGATCGCGATGCTGCTGACAACTCAATGCTTGAATGTTGCATCGCGTTGCCGCTGCCACCGACGCAACACCCGAGTGTCGTGGTGCTGCTGACGATCCAATGCCTGAATGTCGCATCGCGTTGCTGCCAATGCAACGCCTGAGTGTCGCGATGCTGCCAACAACCCAACGCCTGAATGTCCCAGCCTTGCCATCCACAATAACACTCAAACGCCATTATGTTGCCGATATGCACCTTCACACCTCTTGCTCGATGAACCTGTCCATAAGTCCAGGCTATAAATTGCTGCTGACAGGGATCGTTATTTTCATTAACAAACTTCAATGCATACCTTTTTTGGAGGCGGGCTAATGGCGTTGAAATACTGCGTCATTGTCAAATAGCGGTGAGTGACTACGGCAATAATGAACCTACCTATCACTTGATGAACACAGACATGGTCGAGGAACTTGGGCAATACATACCTGGTTATATTTTTCCTAACAACCATATATGGGACATGAATTTCTGAAAGCGGTATGATCAATGGATCCTCCTATATCAACGGATCAATGTGAATATCACGTCGGATAGGGAGATGTCTCAATCAGATTCATCCTCCATAGTATTCATAAATGAATTACTCACCGCTGTACTCAGTAATCTGAACGAATGAGCCTGTATGAGAACAAATAGGGATCAAGATTAATCATAGTCATAAAGCTGTCTACTGTCAGTCATATGCTCCATAACCAATCGCCTCGGGGCTGATAACGTTCACATCAACCCATTGTCCATCTTCTCCATCTTCTGGACCCAAATCCTCTTCCTCCTCCGCCTCCTCTTCATCGTCTGTTATTGACATAGAACTCGAGCTATCATCGTCATCCATATTCTCCTCAGCATCTGAACCCAGATCCCAGTCATCCAAATAATCATCAACCAAATCAAATCTTCCTCCCGATTCAGGAGAGGGGCCTGACTGATGACTGACTCCACCTCCCAGAAACTGCATAAACATATCACAATCAACAAACCTACCAATCCACTGTCAATATTATACCGTCGCAAAACAGCTAGAAGCTCACTCACATGTTCACATAATAGAACTTCCAATCTTCCTTTTCTCCCATGGGTTCACGTGCAAGTGTCTTACCAAGGTGGTCACTAGGCCCTTCCGAATAGGCTGGGATTAAATGAACGCTTCTTAATACTTGATCCGGATCAAGAAAACCAAACTCATCTGAGGACGAATAATCATGTCGAAAGGATAGGCGATGTAGACGTCGAGAGGAAAATCTGGCTGAATAGTTTGAATCATGTGAAAACCAGCGCACCCATAAGAAGTTCATTGGCCAAAATTCGCCTTCACCAAATCTTCTGCCCAGTGTTGGATGAAACACTTCTGCGTGAAAGATTGCAAGTACGTGGGCATAGCAGAACGGGTGTGAACTAGTGTCGGTTGAGTTCTCCGTCTTGCTGAATGTCATGATATCTGGGTGGCTACAAGGGTTGATGGAATCTTGTGACCGCCAGGCATTGTATGTTGTAAAGTTGATGCGTAGATACTTGTGGAGGTATAAGCGATTATGTGAAAAGAGTACTTGGTTGCGCTGATCGTCACTGTATTCTTTCGAGCTATCTTGTGGATTCAACCAGTGAAGCACATGGTCCAAGAGTTTCAGAAGAAAGTCCTAAGTGATTTCAGCCCAAATGGAACACGTTAAAGGTAATAAAGCTCGCCTCCAATGCCAGATCATCATTATTGTCCGCCAGCCACATTGTGATATTGATATAGAATTTCTTTGCTTGCGAAACGTGATGGTGGGCATTAGGAGATGTCGGTGGAAGAGAATCCGAGTCCTCGAAAGGAATGCACAAAGAACCACCAGTTTCTCAACTCTTGTTGTGCTCCTTAATCCTGCGAATCAAGCACTCTCGCTGCTGGTGCTTAGCGATCTGCAAAGGAAACGAACTCCGCTTGTTGGTACAGGCATAGTGTCTTTTCACTTGACGGTGCTCAAGCTCACCCTAATCAGAAATGAATAAAGCTTGAGATCCTAGTACAGAAAGTGATCTTATTAACTTACAACTTGAGTTGAAAACCCGTCGGATGTACCATATCATTGGATCGCACTCGGATAGTCTCCCAGTGAGTGTAGCTTATAAGTAAAGAGGTTAAGCTTTCGGACATGTGGTCCACTAGCTCGACCCTTTCCTTTATGACTAGCATCTCTTGATTCTCAGCATACACGAGCTTCTGCCTCCCAAGTCAGCTCATGGGTCTCGTAGGCAGCACACGTAGTCCTAACGAATTTTCAGAGATAATATCCCAATGCACGAACTGTCTGCTGAAGAAGATTAATGGTTGATGTTGTTTGAAGCCGTAACTTTGCTAGTGCATGCCAACAACAGTGAACAAACAAGAGATCGAGGACCAGTTGATTGTGTGGTTCAGGAAAAAGGCCCTGAAAGACGGGAATTGAACACTGGCCCCAATGATATTAATATATTCTCATACGTCAACAACAAAAGAACAAATACCTGCAGTAGATCTTCAAAATCACGCGCAGCTAACTGCTTCATGTCCAAAGCGTTGGAACAAAATCGATGAATAGTGTCTTGGCCAAATCTTGGAATATCACGATACCTACCAATCATGAATGATGCACTGACAAGACGATCGCTCTGGCGTACCTCTTGTCCACTATACCTGTCCTCCCATGTCCACTGGCAGCAAGTAGTCGTAGCAGGTGTGTAAATGTTGCTTTCCAAACACCTAGTTCGAACTCATGCAGTAAGTCTGGAACAAAAATCATATAAAAATCAAACCCAAAACGTGATAAACACTGTGAAAAGGCGTTCTATAATACATCATTAGCTTCGATAAGCCAAAGAAGTACAGGGCTTATGTGGGTAGGAACTTGGGATGATGGCTTGAGCAAGTTCTCCACTTGTACACTGGTGATTGCTCAGCCCTTATTGAAGATTTGACGCCGAGCTTTTTCGACGTCCTTTTGCCTTTGAGGTGTATCCTCCCATGCAGCGCTTCGCCGCTTGGAGTCAGCCTCAGTTCCCAATTCAATGATTTCTTCCTTCAAGATGTAGCACCGAGGACAGGGGCATTGTCCAAGGTATTGGATTGTAGATAGAATTATCCTAAGTAAATAAATCAGAGTACATACAGCATTAAAAGTGGATGCATACTTTTCAGGATAATCTGCCGAATAAGTAAGGATGCGGGGGTAGAGGCGCCTCTCTATGCCATCAGCACACTTGACAACAATTCCATGTTCATAAGCATGGAGAAACTCGTCGTCAAGAATCAACTCCCATAATGCATGCATGAGGTCTCATTTGAGGTGTGTAAGAACAGCTGCGGAAGGTGGAGAACCAAAGATTTCCATGTATTGCTCTGCAACTGTATCGGGAATCTGTGCGACAGTACAGTCAGAAAGAAAGATCTCAAACTGAAGTTCAAATAGCCCGCACCTTTGGAATGTAAGCGATATGGTGTGCCGCATAGTTCGATGGCTTCAAACATGAGTATTTCGACTGGTTTCCGAAGTAACAGTAGATCGGCCAAAGTGATGCATTCCCGAAGCTTGCCAGGTGTGTAGAGTCCGACCAGAGCATCATAGCAGCCACAGAATGATCCAGCCTGCAACCAGGTTCCCAGGCTATCTTCTGAAGCTTCTTGTGTTCCTCTAAAAAAGTGTCCAAGTTGTAAAGTTCCGTGTATATACATTCTGGTTCTGAACTCTGAGAGTGTCTACGATAGAGGCGGAAGGGAGTGTAATGGAATTTGCGAGCCGAAGGATCAGCAAATGCAGTGCGAACAATGTCGGTGAGTTTCTGATAGTAGATTCCTCTGACAGTAATTGTTGGAGCTTCCGATTCAAGGTTTCTTTGAGAGGGATGCTCAGCCGGGAGCTTCAAGGTCACAGATCCTTGATTCCAACCCGCTTCCTTGAGAAAGTCAGGGGTGGTTGGATCGACGTTCCTGAAGGGACGTTGAGCCTCTCGGGCAGCACTGAAACCCTCAAGATCCTCCAGTTTGAAATCTTCCGAGCGCATGACATTATGTACGACCTGATCAACAGCGGCAAGCATCAGGCTTCCCTTATTCTGGTAATACCACAACATGAGGTTGAATGTAGTCGCATTGCGAAAAGGTTCATAGATGTTCCTTTTCACAGTTTCGCTGATCCTGGAAGTGATGCTATCCCACCACGTTCTCCTATCTGGATCCTTCGAGACAGCCATGGTTGGTGCATCGCATAAGTCATCCACGGTTTGCTCCTCCTCAGGATCAACATGTAAGAATTCAGTATAGGACCGATACAAACCAAAATCGTTTGGTTGGGTGTCGTATGTAGTAGTGACAAGAGAAGGAGGGGGAGAAGGACTGTCTTGAGCTCCCATGGGTTCATCAACCTCCTCAGGAGGTGGTGGCGGTGGCAGTGGCATGTGAGGAAGTGGGGTAGGCAACGACAGAATCATATCTTTGAACCACCGTGGTTGCTTATGCTGACGCCCAGATCGGGTCGGATACACTGAGTGATCTGGAGACGGGGCTGGAGCACTGACGGGCCCTGGTCCTGGTTCTGATTCTGGCTCATCAACCGGCGGCTATGTGGCGAGTGTCATCCAGGGTAGTTACAGCGGTTAATGTAGATACATACCTCGGGTGTAGCACGGCTCCTACTCTGAGATACATCCCTCTGAGGTCCATGAGGAACCTTGAATACAGCTCGCTGTCTGGGGCCTTCATTTTTTCACTTAGCTTGGATGCCGGCTGCGAACGCAGCACGTTGCTCCTTGACCCAATGGCAACTGTGCTCGTGTTTGCTCAATGCAGATGGCAACAAGGCAGAGAACATGCATATCAGTGCAGCGGGGCATGGGAGATTTCTGCTGCATTGCTTGCGCTCCATAGTTGCAGATGATGATAACCTGCGATGGCCATAGTCCACTATCTATCCAAATCAAACAGTCACACACACGTGGGACTAGCCATTTACTCTCTCTTCAATGAATCATCGAAAATAGAATGCTGGTTCACAGGGGGGGTAAGGTGGAACATGCTACAAAAGGGCAAGGTTAGCAAGGGGCTAGCACTGAATAGATACCAATTATCACAGGAGAGGGCACGCATGGAGAAGGGAGAAACATCAATAACAAGATCTAATCTATTTAATGAACAGAATATGGTAGGTCGTGTCCAATTGATTAGCAAAAACAGTAAAGTCATGTCCAGGGCAGTTACAATATGCTACAGAAAAGTTGGAAGCATGCAAAGGGGCGAATATGAAGGAGCAACCAACAGCGGGAGCACTGGTACATATATCTTATTAGCAAAGGACTTTCTACAAGCAGGAAATGAATATGTTCTCACTGAGAATGAACGATCCTCAAACGGAGCCAACCTGATCTTCTAGCAGTTTTCTGGACCAATCTTCCAAGCGTCTCATTGCCTGCCTAACGTCCTTGAAACCACGCAGCCTATCTCGCCACTTCATAACAGGCATGGGAGACCACAATTTGACGTCTATGTTGTCATTCAGGATCATGTCGTTGCGTTTCTTCCACTTGAACTCATTACGAGGTGTCCATCAGCTGAAATCTTCACCACTGCCTTCAAAGGACCACCCCAGTGGATACCATGACATCTTGGCGACTTTCATACCCACACCTGTTCGATACCCTGTTAGAATCTGTAAATGGATGCACGCTTATGTACTCGCCTATGAAAGTCCGATAGACACTGCTCAAAATCTCCATCTCGTTGTCAGTCAGATTGTCATTGATGTACTCGACCCCGCTGCTGTCGCGTACTGTGAACATGTGCTTGGGGGAATCATGGATGCCCCATGGTCCTTGAATGGCCTCTGCGAGACTGAGGTATTTGAGAGCAACGTGCCAAACATAACCCCCTCTCAGCAGGGCCACACGAGCATGTCGAAGGGAGAATAACGACTGGCATTGTTTCTCATAGAACTCATGATCGGTCTGATCAAAAACGTGTCCAGAGAGCCTCATGGGAACCACAGTAGGAGCCAGTTTCTCTGTTGGTGCAGGGGCAAGGGTGTCACGACGTTGGAGAGTGAAGAAGGGGATGCCGTTTTGTACCAAGTCCCAAGCTAATTCTTCCTCAGTCATTTTTTCGTCGAGACGACAAACATACAATGCAGTTGCAGCAGACAGCACCGTTAACTTCCACGGGACGGTGCTTGAATTCCCGAAGTCGAACATGTAGAGAGTCTTCATATCACTCACTACATTCCTGATACAATTGAGACGACTAGAATAGCGAATTGTTTGCCGATTGTCACCTGAAATGTCCCACAGGTCTGGGTCTGGCATGACATTGTCCCTCCCTGTGAATGACTGGAAGAAAACAAGACACTGTTTGCCAAGTGGTGTCTTGAAAAAACTACTGGAGGTCTTGACGTCGTGCAATCCGAGAGACGAAATCAACGATTTGGCATCCGAGTCAGATGTCAACTCGGTGAACGACTGGGGAAGAGGACATGGAAGGACGAGTCCAAAATGCAGTTGCAATATCTTCATGATCTCACACTGCACTGGATCTTCACTTGAGTCCTCATCCTCATTCACAAATGCAAGTGGCAGTTCGCTGACTTCTTCCAACTCCATTGAAGATGCAGGCGCTTCCGCTGGAGGTTTCGGTGGATCAGTCCACTCAGTCAGGACTGCTGGTTGCTCGGCGATCAGGATGTATTTGATGCATTCTAGACCTTCTCCTTCGGGGCCCCATTTGGCACAACAGTCCCATTCATTGAAGACTGAATCGTATTGCTTCTGATGCGCACCGTATCCCATCAGAGTTGACTCCTGATCTGCCTTGCGAACCTGCTCCCGCATGAACTCGCCATTGAAATTCCACTCCCATTCGTAGACAGCTGCTGATGTGGTAGGTGGATTCTTCTCACGATTCAGCCTCTTTAGTCAATTTGTGGGAGTCTCTCGCTGAAGTCACTTTTCATGCAGCTGCCTCTGTTTCTCAAAGAATGGCTCCCAAAACGAGCGGGCAGTTCTGACAGGCGGGCTTGGTGCTGTTGCTGCACTTGACTGTTCTGTGACAGAGGTCGGTGAGTTTGGAGCAGCTTGGCTAGGGGTTGGGCTTAAAGGAGCCAGGTAATTCGAAGTTGGACTAGTTGGAGAGAAGAAATCTGATTCAGCCGGAGGAGTCGACGGAACAGTAAAAGTGTGATTGATAGTTTCAACACATGGTTCAATGTATGGGCCCAGCCAGGTAGTTGCATTTTGGACTTCTTCGTTAGTTGGTCGTATTAGTTGAAAATTGCTGCGATATTCTGCACCAACCATCTCCCTCTTACCCCAATGATACCATACTGGAACTCCTTGGTCAACGAACCATTGAGCAGGAGGCTGAGCTTCTTCGTCATGTGGGTGATTCAGCCAGAGTCCAACTCGCTTGATATCCCAGAACTTGTTGAGGAGAGGTGCCATCCGTATACTGTCGATAGCGGCCTGGCTCTGGTGCCTTTTGGTACTCAAAACCTGCATGAACCATGTTGGAGGCGACATTCCTTCGACAAAGTCCCTGGCCTCAGGCATCTTCCTTGTCATCCAGAAGAACAGCCCAATCCAAATGGCGAACCAATTCCGTCCTGCAAGTATGTGGCTCATGGCAGCTTCCTCTGTTGGGTGACATTCAACATATTTCCAGTAATAGGGAGGAAATGGGCGCAGGTACGTCAGCTTGTTTCCTTTGCCAATGATCTCAGCTACTTCCCAAAGCAGTTTGTCAGCTGCTAACCATTGCACAGCCAGCGATGGATGGAGTCCATAACCTCCGTCTTTCATGGGAGTGGGTCGCCTCGGAAGATTGGCCAGTGATTCGAACCAGACTCCACTGTAAGGAACAGGCTGAGTTGGCACAAATCTGAGCCACTCTGTCTCTTTTCGCCACCAATGTGGTTTTTCAAAATACTCAGCCTTTGATACACACAGTGTGAAGATGACTGGGTCTTGGTTTCGGGGCGGCATCATGGGGTTCGTCTGAGAATTTGGCGAGTAATACATATCACCGTCGATGATCCAGCAGCGACCTCGCACGGCCGACATTGCGATTAATATTCCATAAGATTGTGTGACGATTTAAAGGAGTGATGGGACGCTCAGGGACTGCCCTGTAGCCAGGAAGGATGGTATTCTCTGGGACTTCCCAGTAGAAATGAATGGAGTGTTATTAAGGAGAGACCTGAGAAAAAAAAACTTGTCATTGCGGACGTGTTGTGTATTCACTGAGTGAAGTGCTTACCTTGGAGGTGCCAACACGACTGTGGGTGTTCAAGCTGAGAATAGATGCCATGGGATCACTTGTTTGGGTAAGCCGGCATCTGCTGTCTTTGTCATCAACATGCTCTCTGTTTTTCCTCCTCTTGACCTTCCTCGTCTTCCCACTCGTCGCCAGTGTATCATTGGGTAGTCCCAAGATACATTATATCCTGTTGCTACTGGGCAGTCCCAGAGCTTCATACTCCTCTTCACGTGTCCGATACTTCGCCGACTCAGTACAAGGTAATCCGTTTGCCTTCACCTCATCTTTGTCCTGGTCTTCCTCTCGATGTAAATCGTGAACAGCATTGAGCTCCTGCGCCACTGGACATTCGCATCGTTGGGTAGTCCCAGGATAAATCGCTTAATATTGCTACTGGTCATTCCCAGAGCTTCGCCTTTCTTCAAGTGTTTGAGATGCTCTAGGTCATCCGTGAAAACCTGTAGCTTAATTGTTCTCCTCGAGCGTGGCTCACTGAGCACTTCTTTTCTGAAGGTGTCTTGGCCGTCATTTCATCACGATCCAAAAGTACCTTTGACTATACTTTTTGTCTGATGAACCTCCCTTCGTAGTTACTTCAAGGATGCACTTCAATCACTTAGTTTAGAGCTAGTGTACAGTTGTACAAGTAGATAGATTTCGTATTATACCCAAATTGGGTGCCCTTCTTTTCGACGTCAAGCTTGACATCTTATCACATGTACTCATTCTTTCCCTTATTTCCTGTCGTTCTATCCACCTCTCTTTTGGACCATCATGTCTCCTTCAGCAACAAGCAACGCTAAAGCCTCTGTAAAGACAACACCCCGCGATTCCCAGACACAAACACGCCCCCGCAGATCCCCTGCACAGACAGATCCACAGGACGACCAAGCCAACAACGTCAAAACCTTGGAAGAATCCCAACGTCTGATGTTAGGTTGGTCCTTATCACCAGTCGCCTAAGCTTTGCTAGGGGGCGGCTATCTCACTAGATGGTTCGCAGAGGCGCTAGGATCTAGCAAGAAGGATCACGATAAGAAGGTGGCGAGGCAAGTGTCCAGTTAAGTACACTCAGGAGGTCGAACGTCTATAAGTCGAGGATGTGACCAATAGAACGTTTACTACCACGCTGATCGTGAGCTAATGTCAATCAGAAGTTAAAGGTGAACAATAACTTGAGATTTGAGAATATAGGAAGCTTGCACTTCCAGTACATGAGCAGCTATTTAAGCTTTACTTCTAAGTCCAATTCTGGTAACTATGACGAAGTAAAGCTACGAGTCCGAGAGTCAATAGAAGCATAGCTATGGAGCGGAGTGAGACAAGAATAGAACTAAGACAGGAATAGAAACAGAGATCAGAAGGGAAACTAAAGAAGGAGACCGTTCAAGATAGAGTTCAGGCGGGATACAGGAATATGAGGCAAAGCGTCTGTAGTTAGATAGAAGAGAAACTATTTACTGGTTATATTACAAGTCCATATCGGGGTGAAGGCGTCCGTTAGAGGAGTCGGATGAGTAGGAGTTAGGAGACGAGGTGGAACTGGGAATAGGGAAGTTGCCAGTTGAAGGCAACGAATCAGGAGAATCTTCATGGAGGAAGATGAGGCTGCAGTGCGGGGACGATGACAATGATGACGATATATCGCCAGTGACGTATGGCGGTGGATATGGAGGAGGATCACTGATGGGTTCTTCTGGGTTTGACTCGTCGATACCTGGAACGTTGGAGTCAACACTGCAGAGGGGCGGAAGCTGAGTTCGATGGGGAGGGATGGCCGGAGGTTCGTCGGAGTTAGGATCGACATGGTAGACTTCTACTTCTCGGAAGTAGAATCCGTGGGCGACTTCGTATTTGATGATATGTGGGACGACCTCGGGCGGATACATCATGTAGGGGTGAAGGAATACTATGGGTTCTCCAGCGTAAGGAATCATCTTCCAGCCATGGGCCCAGGTGGAGTCAAAGTTGTTATGGATCATTTGGATGTATAACCCATCGGGATTGAAGACGTGAGTGAAGGGAGCATTCTCCCAAGCGATGCATAATATTTCTGTCATCATGCAGTCGGTCTCGTAGAAGAGTGGTCCAGGCGTTGGCCAGTCTTCAGAGAATAGGGATGCGTGGCCAGGAAGGCGACGATTGGTGAAAGCTTCATTGCAGTAGCGGGTTGAGTCTTCAGCTGGTATACCCATATCTTGAGTGGTGGAACGGGAGGCATTGGGGAGTCCAAGCTCGTGGACTAAGGCATGATAAATGATGTTGCGGCGGGAGGTACCAGGCTGGTTCATAACATCTGAAGAATCATCTCTTACATGTTATGGGTCCAGGGAAAAGGAAGGAAAGGTACGGTCATTGGTAAATGCATATATGATGTCTGACCTATATTGGTAGCTGTCCCATCACCCCGTTTACTGACTATGCTCATTGGGTAGCATGAAGTATCAATCCCTTCATGTGTTTTTCCCTTGTATTCACACACGGCATCCGAGAGTACGGGGACAAGAACGTATTCAAAAAATGGGATGGAGGGAAGCTTGAGTTGAGTCCAATCTAACATGTATGCGCATATACTAACACTTTGACCCTAGACTTTCAGAGGAGGATAAGGAGCTGAGCAATAGAATCTGGTGTCATATGGTCAGAGACGTACCTGGGCTTATATATAAACTCGAAGGCCTGCTTTCTGACCTCGAGCTATTCTTCGTTCTCGCCAAGAATGTAAGAATTGCAAAGAATATATGCACTCTGGCTGACCGGATCTACTCTATAATAGATGACCCGAGCTGCCAGACAGGCTTGTTCCGAAGATGCGAGCTTGCTGAAGCTCAAAGGCCTCGACTATATCACTGCAGTTGTACCCAGTGGCAACATTGACCCTCCAATCAAGGCATTGGCATCAAAGGAGACGAGCAGGGGTTGGGTCCACCCTCAGATCCAGGAGCTTCTGTTACCCGTTTGGTATCGCAAGGATTATGAAAAGGACCCAGAAGGGTTAGATCCGTTGATATTTTAGACATGCTGCTGATATTTGCAACCTTATAGCACAATCGTGAAGATAAAAGCAGGTTCTCTCAAGGTCAAGGCTAACATGTTTCCGTCTTTTATGTATCCCACTGGCAAGTATAACCCCAAAAATATGCGCAAGGGCCTCCTCGAGGACCCTCTTGGAGTTTACATACGTATCTTGACAGTTTCTGAAATGTTATTTATGTACTGTTACAGGTATACAAGCACCTCTTTACTGGCCCCAGCTCGGCGACCACGTTGGAGTTTAGGAAAGCGAAAACTCATAGTGGTCAAGCTAAATTGCACCGCCTCAAGACCGTCACCCCAGAGACGCTCGCTTATGCTATCCTCCATGTATGTCTTTGCTATTGACGAGGACCGAATTAAATGTTATTCCAGACCCACTATATGCTCTGGGGCGTTGATGACTGGCGCACTGAAATGGATAAGTTCAACAAGATCAGGTTCTTCAATAACCTGGTCGACCTTCTCAGCAACGAAAAGGATCCATGGGCCACAGAGACTTTAGAATGTTGGACTCGGTTCATATTTTGCTTTGTCTCGAGTCTACTCTCATTCTGTTACAGTCTGATTTTTGGAACGCCAACGTCGGAAGGTGATGGCGGTGACTCGAACGATAGCGAAAATGACTTTGCCCTTTGCCTTAAGCAAACTGGAAAACCCATTGACACTGGAGAAGACAGCGATGGCTCAAGCGATGAAGGAGATAGTTGCATTTGCAGGGATACCAGCACCCGAGCGAATGGTGGTAGCAATGATACTCACAGCTGGGATAACCACGACAAGACTAATTCACACACTGATAATACTACTGACAAAGAATCCAGTGAAGACGATGAGAGTGACAATGACAGCGTGTATGTAATTCTTTTTGTTTCTTTGCTATGAGTTGTCTAATGTCTTGTTCAGTATCGAGATGCCGCCACCGCCGCCGCCTAAGATTCCTGTGAAGACTCCCATTACGAAAAAGCTCACACTCACGCTCTCCTGTCATAACAAGGAAAATCATAAGCAGGGTGCACAATCAGATAAAGGCCAAGAGGTGGATGATGAGAGTGACGATGAGAGTGACGATGACAGCATGTCCCCAGGGGATATGAGCCAAACAGAGGAGTAATTCCTTCTGTTTCTTTGCTATGGGTTCTCTAATGTCCTGTTTAGTAATGAGATGCCACCACTGCCTACGATTCCTATCAAGACTCCTGCCCCGAAAAAACTCACGCTCACACTCTCCCGTTGCAACAAGGAAAACCTGCCTCCTTTGGAGACACCTTCGCGTAACACTTGTAGCTCGGTTCGCTTGAGGATTCGCTCACCTGGTGGTTTGGCGCTACTCAAGACAAAGGCAGAGGCAAAAGGCAAACAGTCTCACACTGAGAGTGAGGATGATAATGATGACGGTATATTTATTCTTCATTCTTTTTGTATTTGCTAACACTCAAATTTCAGGCGATTTGATAGATGGTAGCATGCAGAAGAAAAGGAGGAAGTATTGACGGCTTGAGGCCTAGGACTGTATGATATGGATTGTCACAATAGAAATAATTATGCTTTCCATTATGGTGATTTGTGAGATGTTTGTTGGCGTGATCACTAGCTAGCTCTTGATTGAAGAGCCCAGCTAGCTATCACCTTCATTGTAAAGCCTTCCACTCTCATAGGATGATGGCTCAACCTTTCATTCTCATAGGATGATGGCTTAAGCTTGCATTCTCATAGGATGATGGCTTAAGCTTGCATTCTCATAGGATGATGGGCTTAACCTCGCATTCTCATAGGATGATGGGCTAGCCTTGCATTCTCATAGGATGCTGGTAAGCCCTTGTATTCTTGTGAGATGACAGTCAACATCTACTAGGGTGTGTACGGCTTCATATCCCCGACCTTGGTTTCATTGACTAACATACATGTATGACTATGTATTATTTACGAGCACTGTCACACAAGGAACTCATGCCGTAGGATGGCTAACCTGTGCCAACATCGGGTCACTGAACCATGATTAGGTATGTATGTTATCATATTTGACAGCATCCAGGATTGGCGGTGCTTGGACGTCACTGGTAGATCTTATAGTGACTTGTTAGCCCTTGCCAGGTCTGAGCCCTTTCACTGATGTGGAATTGGACGTCATGTATGGCATGCGATCTTTCTCTCTCCCTACGTGATTCCGCACTCATATGAAACTCCTTCGCTAAAAATACAGCCCTGGGCACTTTTTCGCAGTTGCAGAGTGAAGGCAATTGCTGCACATATTTTGATGAATTACGACATAAGTTGACCGATGAGGAGGTGGGCAGACCAAAAGATCCCTGTGAACAGAGATCTCTGTTGCACCAACCAGGAAGGCGAGAATCTCACTGGAGAAGAAGCGTAGCCCATACGTTTGTAGATACAATGCTTTGATAACGTTAACATCACTAGGAAGTGATTGTGATCTCTTCTTTGGAACACGGAGCCCTGGTTCTTCGTTGTTTGAAATGATGTTTCCCCTTCTATGCTCGCTGCCTACTTACCCGATTCCTCAACAGTTACCGTGCATCAACGCCTAATTCCACCGGATATTGCCTCTCATTAGGATATTGTTACTGTCGCAGCTCGTGTTCCTATAACCAACGTTTTCCAATCACAGGAGAAGACACTGGGGGCAAGACGGAACGAGGATGTAGCGAAATGGATTATGTAGTGTCTTCAGAGAGGATAGGGAAGTAATAATATGGCTCTCATGAACTTGAGCCATCATATGAAGCGGGTTGTCAGTGTATCTTGAAGAGGAAAAGACCTCAGCAGATTCAAGCTGAAGCGCTGGCGATGAATTTGAGAGCGCCATCCAACATTTTATTTGGACTTACTATTGGCTCTCGTATTATTTTTGTCGCTGCCAAGACAATGATGATAGATAACTAGCGCCATGAGAGAGCAATGATATCCAATGAACATAGTCACTATCTTCAACTTTGATGGTTGTGGGTGGTGGGTCCAATTCGAGATCCGTATTTGCGTGCTCTGGGCTCGTCTCGCGGGACTAGAGTTGGCCTAGGTAAGAGGAGGCTTGTGGCTGGATATAGATATATATGTGTAATAGATGCGTAATGAAACCCCTGTTACGTCTAAGCTTCTCAGACAATACACAGACTTGCATTGATGCGTGACTCCCAGTGATGGCAAATCCCAAGGGCATAAGATAGAGCATGTCTTAGCCAAAATGTCCCAGCCAGCCCTGCTTTCTCTACCGCCCGAAATCATGCCCTGTGCCCCGCGGACCAAGCTGACTGCCAGGAAGTCAACGGGCGGATTTGTGCCGCGGCGTCCCACTTCTTCGCAAAATACACAATCGACCCATACCATCGCCAGTATCCCAACCCCAGCCCCAGCCCCCATCCCAGAACAAGGTCATCAGGGCAGGGTGACACGAACTGCTAGGAAAACTACAGGAGGATTTGCACCTTACCGAGCTGGGGCTTCTCAGAGTGCCCAGCCGGACCGGAGCACGACTGTAGCCTCTTCTCTACCCTCCACATCAGCACAAAGACAAGAGCGAGGCTCCGGGAAGGCCACTGGCGGTGTCGCGTCGTGGCAGGGACCAGGTTCAAGTTCAGGCGTTGGCAGTAGGTCCGCTGTGCAGGATACGCACTCGAGCCAAAGTAGGAGCGTTAATGCTCCCTCAACACATCGCATGCCTCGTCTGAAACAGACTGCCAGGAAATCAACAGGTGAGGCCCCTTCGCAACAGCAGGTTTCACATAATACTTATCAGAGCGCAGGTTCAGCCCGTCAAAGCAAAGGGGATTACATTGATTCCTTTGGTGGCTACGAAAACTTCATGATCAGTTATGGACTGAAGCCGTGGGACGACGAGGATATTGAGATGGGAAGTCGGATCTTGGAGGAGTTTGGAAAATATTGAGCATGTTTCGTCGAGGCAAAACCAAGGGCCCTGGCCAATATAATTTAATAGAATATGTGCAGTCGCAGGTGTGCTTTGGGGAATTGCTTTTGGCTCTGAGGTTGTCACGTATTTGGAGGCACCAGTGTTATGCACATAGCTCAAGCAGGAGATGGTATATAATGATCAGAATAGTAAATACGTAACCCCCGGGTCCCTCCCTCAGACCTTAAAAAATATTCTTCCAGTAAGGCTGTCTTATGATACTAGTCCCATCATTTCCGGTCATGTCCTATTCAACGGCATGAACGTTTCCTCATTTCTAGGAGTGGTGTATCGAACAGTAAATGCAACGCTTGAGCACTGAGCAATTGTGATGTAATGAGTTGAAACAGCAATTGGCTTCTCTAGGACTAAACCGCATATATTTGATCAAGAGACGTCAGAAAATCATGACGTAAGCCGGTACATCCTCTATACAAGCTCAAAACAATAACGAGGGACGACTTCGATGCAGGGTAAAGATAATCGTAGGTTATGCTCATCGAAAGCCTAAGTGCTCAGATATTACACTAAAAGAAGGCCTTTCTCGCTTCTCTTTTAACAACCTTGAAGCAATGAAAGCGTTTTAGCAGCGGCCAGCTTAGTGCATGCCTACCAACGCCTTGTGGTCATCAGCCACTCAAAATAATGAATGATGATGCCAACATACGTTGTCTTGGGCCTTTATTTAGCCTGTATATGACGCGATGGCATTGTGCCGGGCACTGAACATGAGATATGAAGAGGGTATAAGAAGGGCAGTACTGCCCACAACTTCTTCAGAACCAAACGTACTTCGCCCGCTTTCCTAATACTTTCTTCGTCCCTGCCTTTTCCATCCAATCGCCTTACCATGCCTAGGCAGAATAACCAGAATAATGCAGGCGCCAGCTCCCAACGCTCCTCCAACTCGGGCGGAGACTACGTTCCCCCTCCACCGACTCGATTTACAAGGCGTATGGTGGGGGGCGGAATTTTATGAACAGTATGGGGCTGAAGACTTACAATCATGGGGCGTATGCCGAAGCGAGCGATATTATCGAGGCATTCAAGGCGATTGACAAGGTCGAGGGGGTCAAGGGGAAATAATTAATGCATCTCCTAGACATTACCTGTGCAGTGAAGTGTTTTCTTCGTTTTGCATGCACACTTGTTCTCACGGTGAGGATTGATACAGGAAGACGTTTGTGTTAAGATCGTTCGTTTGGGCTTAGGCTTTGGCTTAGAGATTCGATTCTCGGGATGTGTTTGGGTTTCGCGCAGTTTATTCAATCAAGTGATACCTGAACTTGGGTGACTGTCATGTTAAAAGATAAAGGGACGCAAGTTTTCCAACAATCTATCCATGTGTTCACCTAGCCAGTAGTGATATCCTTCGGGAGGGAATTTTCCTGGGTAGTCGACGCCCATCACTATATCCGACTTGCGAATAGATTTTCGGATATCTGCGATAATAAGATAATAAGAGGGAGATTCAAGTTCGGGGGACGACATACTGTGTTGAGGATGGATGTATAGAATGTTTGAAGGTTGCGCCATTATCCATCTACGTTCATCAAGGTACGAGGGTGGGATGTAAGTACGGCAGAGGGTCCGCAGGCTTTCGGCCACCACTTGCTCTTTCTTATTCAAGTTGGTGGCAATGGAACAGAGAATGCGCGCATAGTACATTATGGTCATTGTGCGGTATTTCTGCGAAAGAATGGGTGAGTTGTATCACTTGTTTCAAAGTCTCAATAAAGGGGACTCACAGCCGCAATTTCAGCAGCTTTGTGCACGGGTGGTTCACCGTTAGCGTCAAGGATTTGCTGAACATCATTCAAAGCCGCAGTCATCTCAGCTTCGAAGTTCGGGGCGGAGACATCATAGCGATAAACGTCACGCTGCTATAGGTCAGTCGATATACATGGTCATCACAAAGAAAGAGTCGCATTCGAATTGGGGTACTCGCCGGCGAATCCGTTTGAGGCGCCTCCTGCCAGCCCTCAAGGTCCAAGAAAGCATAGTAGCGCGTCTCGGATTTCTTGACGAATATCCGAACGTATAATAGCGGAACGAATGGCAGACCGAGAGCGTTATTGTCCTCGAAAGTATGTTGGCGGGATTTTACGAGGTCGGAGATAAGCCTTATGTCGCTAGGTCGCGTAGTATTGTTGCAAGCTACTACAAGTCGTTGCAGGTTAGGAAGGAGAAGCGGTTGGGTCACGTCGAAACAGAGTGCGGAAAGGGTGTTGCGGAAGTGGGCGCAATGACCGATGTCTAGAGTCTCCAGTGAAGGAATTTGGGATAGAAGATCGGGGAGTAAGTCGGCGTGCAGGTCTGAGTTTTGTTGAATAACGAGTGCCTTGAGTTGGCAGCGTGAGCGTGAGACGAGGGATACGATGCTGGGGATTGCTGATACGTTGTAGCGCAGCTCCACAGTCATAAATGTGACAGCGAGGGCCTCGAGCGCTGGGAGGGTAGTTTCGCCCAGTCGTTCGAAACACGCTTGTATGTCTGTCGTGGCGTAGAGATACAATTCACGGAGACGGTGGTGGGAGATATATTTGGAAGGTAGAGTAGGGAAATGATTATGGACGCAGATGAGGACTTCGAGGTTTGGTTGCCTTTCGAGTTCAGTAGGAAAGGCACCTTTTGCAGAGCCATATGTCACATATCTCGTCAATTGGCTCCAAGGCAAACAGACTTCATATTTCTCGAGTGATCCAGAAATGTCGTTGAGGAGGACTTCAGTTAAAGATGGAGCGATATTGAAAAGGTCGAAGCGAGTGGTTCGCCTCTCTCTGTGGAAGGCTGTGTTCGGCCGTGAAATCTTCGATCTGAAGTAGATTTTCAGAGAACGCAGAAGCAAAAGCTGTCCTTGAGCCGAGCCGAACTGTCGTTGTATTTCGGTTACATCCATTCCCTGGATCAAAATGGTCTCCCACTGAGAAGAGCGACTGATGGCAGGTCCAAGGATTCGAAAAGGGTCCGGAGGAACTGGTGTAGTGAAGCGGGAGAAATGGAATGAAATTTGGAGAGGTGTGGATCCAGAACGTTTGAGCAACTCTTGGTGCATTGGGGATGCCTCATCCACATTTTCGTCAGTTACTTCAAGTGTGAAGATGTTCCAGCACCGTGGGAACGATAAGACGGCCTGTCTCCATGAGCGACAGATCTGTCCCAGAATCCATGGGATAGCTGCGTTTGAGAAATCGGGGTGATCGCGTCGAGAGGAATCTGTATAAGTATCAAATATTTGACCCAGAATATCAAGCGGTAGGCTTCTCTGAGCGAACCCCTGATCTTGTGAGGTCTGTGTCCTTTAGTGAACAGCTGCAGAAAATGGATATCTTGGTATAGCACACCATGTATATCAACTCCTTTAATATGATAAGACGATGAAAGGATAAGTCTTCGCCCACGACGGGTGCTTGTTGCAAGTAGTTTCGGCTGACTGGAACCTGGTGGGGTGAGCCTGTGTAGTGTGGTGTGAATCTTGGTATTGCTGTGTTTGATGAGCGAGATTCGTCATCACGGGCGCTTGTCGTCGGGTTTGGCCATCTTGCTCATGTCGATAAAAATGCTGAGAGACACCGGTGGAGATATTTCATGGAGATGCTTATGGAGGATTACTACGATTACGAGTATAAAGCTGCGAGAGAGGCGCCGTTAACAATCCGGGGGGAGGACTGTTGTTTGGCTCGGCTGGTGATGGCAAATAGGGTGTTGAATGCGCGAGGGCCCGTGATCCAATTGAGCTCGCTGTTCCAACCTCTCTGCAATGTCTGGCGAATCATCCAAGCGGTCATCTCTCATAGATGTGTGAGTTGAACCTCTTATTCACCCTGCAGATCCCACTGATTTGACCATATCTTGTGCAGAACATACCAACAACTACACGGGATCCTCTCAAGCCAAGCTGATAGTGTTCCCATCGACCAGCTCAAGGAATACCTTACGTCGAGAAGGGACCAGCTCGGCAACGTCGAAAAACCATTTGGAACGCCGTCAGACGCGTCGAAGAAGAAGATCGAGAGCGGTTCCGTAACTCTGGCCGATGGCGTCACACTGCGGACAGATATCACGGACAAGGAGTACATCTATGCCATCAGCGACAAATTCCAAATTGACCAGGTGCAAGCACTCATATTCCTGCGCTCCTTTTTCTATAATGAAGGCATTCCGTCCATCACCTCCGACACCTCGATAACAGAAGAGCTCCTTGAAGCCGTTACTCCCTTCTACCTCGCTGAAAGGCTCGCTGTAATGCGCGTCCTGATCCCCTTATTCCGCGCCAAAGAGAATGGTGACGACCTCCTCTCCGAACTTGCCTCAGAAATTCTCCCACAAATCATCCAGGATGGTCCCAAGTTCGCGGAAACGCTCTTGAACGAATACACACAGCGGACGAAGGAAAGGGTGCCAGAAAACCTCCGGAGTGATCCAAAGGCGGCTACATCGTGGGCAAAGCAGAGTGCAAAGGAGCAGTTGGTGCTGTTGGAGGTGTTATTCTGGACGATGTGGGGGCATGTGCCGTGCAGTGGTCCTCTGGTGGTGAAGATTTTTGAGGCGGCATATTCAACCAACCTCGGTTCTTCTCAAACCAATGGAACATTGTTGTTGGACGAAGAGAGTATGCAACTACAGCAAGACCTGGCGGCCCTATGGATGCTTATCATGATCGAAGTGCTGGAACTTGAAAACATTGGTGAACCCGAATTCGTTGGTTCTGTCGACGAGTCGCAATCACGATCCACATATGTCGCCTCTTTCGATTCCATAAAGAAATTGCATGAGCTTGTGGTGTCTCACGGTGACAGCCAATTTGCGTGCACGTATCTCGCTTGGACATTCGTCCTTTCGCGTTTGACGGATAGCCCTACACACGCCCCTTTTGTTGAATCCCTTTCCAGCTCCAATGGCCGGTCATTCTCAAAGAGCAAGGAACCAATACATATGCAAATGCTTCAGGCTTGTCTAAGCCCAGATGCTGGTCTCTTTCAGCTCCTCCTCTCACTTCTCACAAAATCACCTTTGTTCGTTACCGCGGTGGCGTGGAAGACTGGTTCCTGGATCACTGATCCTAACGCTATTGCATTCCGCTCCTTGCTGAAAGGTGTGTGCTGTAACCGTGCTTCACTGTTACAAGTATCCTCACTTTCGCCACTTTAGGCCTCATCATCGCTCTAGTCGAGCTCGTACCCGTCGAACACATACCTGATTTTGACCTCTTTGTCGAGGTTTGGGTAACGCTTTTCGGCCGCAGTGAAAGCCAGTCCATCACTGCCATCTGCGCACAGTTTTGGCAGGCGGATTGGCAACACGGTATCGCTCGTCGTGCAATCTTCGACGTCGCACGTTCTCGCTTCCCCATCCAATTCCGCCCCCTCCTACGACTACTACGTTCTATGACCGGAACCGGCTTCCTCGATACGGATTCACTCTCAACAGCTGATCACCTCATAGAGGCGCCAGAGGACCTCAAACAACAACGGGATTTATGCGGTCGACACGTCTTCTACTACTTTGACAAACTGTCGTCATACTCCCAAGTTGTTCCCCTGTCTGCGTGTAGCGGAGCCCATGCACTTTACGAACGGCAGCAAGAGCGATACGGGACCTCAGCTTCACAGGGACTCTCTTATATCAACCTAAAACCAATCAAGCTTCCTGGCGGTTCCGCCCTTCCCGCTAGGAGTGTTGGGCGCGTCATCAGCGGGGACAACAGCGAGCACCTGGTCATCTGTTGGCAGCATCAGCATTCTGGTTGGAAGCTTATACTGGAGCTTCTGACAGACTATGTCAACAAAAAGCGCCTGCAAAACTCCGGCCCTTACCAGGACATATCGTTCGCGCCTAGAGGGAACGTCCAAACCCTATCTCTTCCACTGGCAGAGATCGGAGTGGATTTTGAGGCGGATGATGGCGAAACTCTTATCACAGAAGCCCTCGATCTCGTTCGGGGCTTGATCTACGATAATCCCGCTCAGGCAGAGCAGTTGATGCAAGCTATGGAAGCAGGTGATTCTGTCGTTGCACATACAATGACAGAAGCACAACCTCCTGACCTCGTTCAGCTTACGACCATGATACTTGAAGAGGCACTCGCGAGGACCAATCCCAGAAACCGCACACCTGCACGAACGCAGTTGATTACCTCTGCTATGAGCGTTCTTGCCGCACTCCTTGCATTACCTGGCTACTCAAACCGCGTCTGGTTGTACATCCGGTCTACAGCGGCACTATTTGGGTCGGACAAAACGACTGGTTTTGCCTCAGTTGCTCTTGCGTCAGAACGTACCACGGGGCACTATACCATGACGCTGTCACTGCTTTATCTTGTCCAACAACTGTTCAGGGAGGCCTCTGTTTCTGTCCTCCCTGACAATCAGCGGCTCCAGCAACTCAAAGAGGAAGTCCTTTTACGGGCAGCTCGTTTCGTTCATACCGAGATTTGGGTAGAGCACCTCAGCTGGAAGTACGCGCAGTTAGGTGATCGGTTTGAGATTGGGAGGAGGCTGTCTTCTTTCTATTCCGAAATCCTGGAACACGCTCCGCCTACTTTGCGCGATGGACCGTTCACGACCCTTAGCCAGACTATCGCAGACGCGCTCTTGTTTAGAGCGACGACCTCGAGCATTAACCCACTAATTTCGGCCATCACCTCTGGTGGACACATCTTACGTATGCTCTATGCCTCTCGTCGGCTGAGCGATGCAAGACGTCTCGTGTTCCTCCTTGAATCCCATCTCCATCTCTGTGCTCTGTTGCTGAACTACAAACAACAATCCGTCTTGGCATCTACGCCATGCCTCCTCGAACAAACGCTCTCTTCTCGTATCGTTGGGGGAGCTTCCTCCTTCGACAGCGTCAGAGCGAAAGCTGATCCCATCGATGTCATCGCGAACTACGTCAAGGATCGGGATATGGGTGCTATGGTTCCGCTGGAAGCTATGCAGTTGTTATACGCTCTCCTATCGTCGCTGTCAGTGTCCTACTCGTCTCCGCCGACGATCATTGGGCATCTCAGTGACCCTGAGGCGACCGTGGCATCTTTGGTTAGGATCGCGCAGCACCCGTATGATGATTTGCAGCTGAGGAATGCGATTTGGAGGTTTATCGCGCTGGCGGTGGATAAGGAGCCAGCATTGGCGAGCTTGTTTGTTACTGGGAAGTTTAGGACACCGAGCGGGCTGGAGAGCAAGTTGGGTGGTGAGAAGGATAAAGGGAAGGAGACTGAGGGAGGAGATAAAGGCAAGGTGAAGGAGGGAGAGAAGAGAGAGAAAGGGGTAAATGCCACGGATGTCGCCCGCGAGGCGTTGGGAAGCTGGAAGGAGATGTGGGAGGCCAATCCACAGCTGCTTGCCTCTGTCTTGCGGTTCATTTGTGTTGTTTGGGAACACGGGCTGGAGCACAAGACTGTCCTCACTTCATTACGCGAGAATAACGAGCTCTGGGATCAGCTCAACGAGCTCGTTCAGAAAGACCTCGGACCAGCACCACCACATGAGACCGAAGCCTTCGTCGTCCTGGATAGCGCTCGTCACTCAAACGCTCATGACGCAGTATCATGTTATGCCTATCGAACACTTTCAAAGGCCTATGCTGTCCGTGTGTTCGGCCTTGACATCGAAGTTGGCGCCCAGTTGAGCGCGAAAGACAAGAAGCCACTGAGTCTCCTCAAGCTCGAACCCTGCTTCAAGGAAGAAGATAGGCTTTCGGACCTCCTTTCTGATGCGTCCGCTAACACCTATTCCCCTGAACTCTACGACCGCCTGGTCGAACTCCTCAAAAGCAACTTCCCCGGGCTGGTTTTGGAACATCTGGAAATCCAGAAGCCCAAAGATGTCCGCGAATTTGGCGACGGCTATGCTTTCGACGCCTCTCTATATCGCACGCGGCTACGCCCATACCTCCAACTGACAACTGCTGCACTGGAAGCCGTAGATTCGGCCGAAATGCAGCTTCTGTCCATCAATATGAACCTTTCCTTGACAGATGCACAGAAAGCCTTGACAGAGTCCTGGGAGTACCTTCTACGTAAAGTCGTTCCTTACATCAGAGGCGACAACAAAGCGAGGATCAATCTTCTGAACATTGCTGCATTAATGTCATATGCCATTGCGGAGGAGTCGAGGTCAGGTGCAGTGATGGCCATGATACATCAAGCGCGGTTGTCGCTTCTGCTTGCAATCTTGGAGCTTGCGTGGTTTGCATTGAAGGAGCAACCCGAGGAGGTGCAGAATTTTGTGGAGATGGCCAAGAATGTACGAGGGATCATCTTGAGCGAGGCTCAATCGCCAATGAACGCGATCGTGCAGAATTCCGTCGTTCCTTTCCATCGGACCCTTCTCCAGATCATCTATTACTCGGTCAAACAGGGAAGGTCCTTGGTCCGTCGAGAGAAGGCGCTCAATGCGGAGCAGAGGCTGATGTTTCTAAACTTCATCGAGGCCACCCTATCGTTTGTCGTTGAAGCTCTTCGAGTCGCCTTCATGACTGCCCGTACGAGAGTAGATGTGGATGTTGATAGGGACATGGAGTTGTTGGTATCCGTTTTCGAGCAGTGCATCCGCAGTGATGTTACCCCCTCATCGACGTTTTGGCTCGTCAAGTGCCAGGAGACCGATGTCATCCGAACGAGCCTCGAGCTGTATGCGCACATTGATCTCGTCGGTCTCACAGATTTGCCTCTTCTTCACTCGAGGAAACAGCCCCTATATGCACCTCACCTCCTGCAGTTCCACATGGCGCTGGCGAGCAACGCAACTGCCGCCGAACGTTTAGCGAGCGAAGGCATTCTGACTGCCTACAGCAACAACTTCATCAGTTCCGCGATAAGCACTGGGCAGATTAACGTTGTGTTACCTGAGTTCCCTGGTGAACGCAGCCCAGCTCATGCCGCATATTGCTCAATGATCGCTACTATTGCAACCATCATCACAGCTCTCGGACGCCATAATCATTACTTTGACGCTGAGGTGTGCGGTTTCGTCCAGTTGTACGGGGAACAATTCGCTCATGTCCTTACCTGGACTATCGGAGACCCAATCACGTTCCCCCTACTGGAAGAGGCCGAACAGGTTGTCAATCTGTTTTACGCTGTCGCTGCGAACTCGCCCTCGGCTTCACAATCCAACCCCATGATGGAGAAAATCCTACGATTCTTCACTACTCATGCTCTCAACCTCTTGCAACAGTTGAACTACGCAATCACTCATCCTAATCACCTTGCCAGCCTACTCGAACCCGTTACGGCTGATGAACGCTCGCAGCTGGAGAAGGAAAAACCTTCAGCGGATCTTTTAAAGCGGCCTTTGGTCACCCAGCTGTTGCATCGCTTGTTCAGACTATCCAGCAATGTCGTCGGGACGTTGATTGTGATTAGTAAAGCTGATTCTGTCCTCCTTACTCCAGAAGAAGAGTGGCCGCTTCATGAGGCTCTCATTGTGCCCGTAAGTCCTCCTTCCTTTTTTTCTGCAGACAATCATTAATAAATCTACAGCATTCGAAGGTCGTGCTTGGTGAACCAGCTTCACTTGGGACGCTGTTGGAGCTTGGCAATTGCACCTTGGACGTCTTACGCGATCTTGTTAATCGTCCACCGAACCAGAGCATCACAACAACCGCATTCCCAACAATTCCAGTTACAGAACCTCTAGACGTGCGGCGGAGCGTAATCACCGCCCGACGCAACCTCGAAGGAATCCTCACATACGCAGCTACACAACTTGTCATGTGGCTCTCAAAACCTGAATTCGAGCCCTCAACTTCACCCGACATGGATATCGAAGTGGATTCGAGCGTATTGGCGATGGACGTCGGCAGACCTGACACTTCATTGAAAGAACGTGCACGAGGACCTGCGAGGACGGCACAACCGGTAGCGATGGCTGAACGATTGAGGAGAGGTATGACCAGTGAAATGGCGTCGGATTTGAAGGCCTTGTTGAACAAGGCGAAGCCGATTGTTGCCAAAAGTGTGGCGATCGTTGGGAAAGAGTCAGTAGATATTATGCAGGTGTTAGTCAACTTTTTGCAGGATCATATTAGTTCGACAGCTTGATCCCTTTGTGACATTTTGCTTTGCGGTTTTTCTGTCTCTCCTCCCTTCGTTGTCTTTGCTCTCCTTCGCAAAAGTATCATCATGTGATAGCAACCTCCTGTAGATAGTTTTTGTAATGTGTATTCCAGCGGGTCCTATTCTTCCTTCACTAGTGCCGTCACTCGCTGCGCAGCGTTCTACGACCAACGTAACAACTTCATACACGGACTTCTGCGGTGATCACCTGGACAAGAGAGACCACCTTGTGCCTCGTTCCTGTCCTCATCCTTCCTTCTCATGCCACGAGCTCCCGCTCCACGAATTCCCGGAAAATTAGGGGACGCGGCAGCACCTGTGGCATGTTTTATAGCGGCAGTCGGTGCTCTTCTTGCTATCAAGGAAGTAAGTACAGTGATCTGTCCCGAGACCATTGGCCGTATATGTAGAATAGTACGCTGACATCCTCCGTTTTCCAGTATGTATACGAGCCATATATCGCACCCAAAATGGAGCAATGGGCGGAAGAGTTTGTAGCCTATCGTCGTGCCAAGCATAAGAGGCAGCTGTCCCTTCCCGCTCCCCAGGATATGCTGTCTCCTCTTGATGGTTCTCCCGGTCGTTTGGCCAACCTCGTGTGACCAACGCATTTATACCTCATTCCCTACACACACTGACATAACGTTGAGATGGTAAGGAAATAACAGGGGTTAAGCAGAGAGATTTCCTCAGATTGTTAGTAGTGGTTCGAAAGACTATCTGCGACCCAGGTCGTTTTGTATATGCATCTTTTATCTCTTTTTCGGACCAGTGTACTTTTATTGTTTTTGTTATGCCTTTCCGATTTGACGCTGGTACGATCTCCTCGCTGAGCGCTGATCGCCGAGTTGTTCTCAAATGTGCAATGTGGAGTATCGTCTGCAATCGACGGGTGTGAAATATCCCCCCAGGCCCCAGGGAAATACCACATTGCGTGGTTTGAATGCAACCTGCCGACTTTCGTTCACACTCGGCTCATTGCGAATCCGGACGAGACGAAAGAAAGTTCTATCCAGTCAGTGGTATCTCTGTACTTGGTGGCAATAGGTATGCTAAAGGCATCAATCCCATGATGTCCATATGTCCGGCACCCTTCAAACGCCTCACCCACCTGCACATTCTCTGCTTTTAGGTCTAATGAATCGGTTCTGTTACCACATTCCTCAGTCAGTGAGTAAAGAAGCCGGACATGCTGCTAGAAGACTATTATAGCGACACTCTTCAACGTGTAACACACGTTTCCTCGGCGCTACCCTCACATGCGAGAAGAGCTCAGGAGGCTACCTCGAGCATAAAGGCACCAGCTACCACCACAAACAATCGAAACAGATACGCCGGCCGTCGGATATATCTCACTGGTTGTCTGTTGTCCCCCGTTGAGCCGGCCCCTCAGTCAGTACCTGCTCACCCAACTGCAAATATCGCCGTCAAGAGTTCGATGTCTTCCCAACATGAGCGCGACTCTCTAGGGCATGGTACTCAGCCCAACTCGAATCCTCGTCGCGGCTATGACGATAATCCCGTCATATTCCCCGATTCACTAAATGTCATGCTTTATTCTCCACTCCTCCCTACTCGGGACTCTCTCGTTGAGCTGGCCGATTCTGAGGCGGTCGCTGAAGATCGATCAGACCATGCTATACCAGAGCCTGAAATTCCAGGTTGGTCATGGTCAAATACCCTGCCCTTGGCGCCAGTCAGCACCTCGGGGTCTGCTCAAACTCCTCCATCGCATCCCATTGGCAGCAACAGCCAATCTCTCAGCACCCGAACTCATGAGCAACGACCTCAGGCTCAGGCAACGCGGGTTTGGATCCCTTCCAAAGATCAACTATCCATCCAGTGCATGTGGTGGGGCTATCGTATGTATGTCCATCTCTTTAGTTTCGAAATTCCCGATACCAACTCACGTCAAGGTTCCTCCCACCTCCCGTCGTTGATACGCTCGATGATGCACATCTCGAAGCCGCCAAACGTGCCGCCATGATCACTACGGCACTCACTTGGCTATTCAACAACCTTCCCGTCGATGATTTTCATATCGCGCTTCGTCCCGCTCTCCAGTTACTCCGACACATCTTGCTCTATGCTAAATACATTGGAAATATTATCTCGTGGAGCTGGGGCACTATCAAGAGTTACGACAAAGGGTTTGGTGTCACTCTCACTGCGATGTGGTTACTCCCCGTTGTCCTGGTCCCAGGCACCTTGTCCGAACACGATTGGCCGGCTGGTCCCGTTCTGCCCGAATCAATACCTCTCCCTTCCAATCCAACATCTCAGCCCACTTCAGACCAGCCTACGTCCCCATCAGCTCCAACACCCTCAATAGTCACACCACAACCACCTGAGCATTCGACACCCCTGCTGATCCCCGAACCCTTACCAACACCCCCCAACACACCTCCCATCACACCCCCCATCACACCCCCCACCATCGCCCTCAGAACAGCTCCAAGCTTACCTCTCCCTTCGCCTCTGGAGCATGCAAATAGAAGCCTCAATGAGAGGACACCTGTCCTTCTGCAAAGATGGCTGGAACCTTTGAGCCCTCGACCTGCACCTGAAATCCAGGTGCAATTACCTCAATTGTCATCATTACAAACACGGCCACCTAACGTCGTAGCGTACCCATCACCTACAAATACTAATCCAAACTCTCCCAATGCCTCCTCGACGACCATCTCAATGGATGTATCCAGGTCTATTTCTATTCCCAGATCCGTGCCCCATCAACTCTCAGTCACGCAAGATATGTTACCCTCACCGCCTGCAGATCCGAATGACCTACGACTCCTCCGAGCACCTGCACTGAAGTGTTCTCCTCTCCCACCGGAGGACGTTGCATTGCCTGTCTGAGATCGAGGAGGCAAAGGAAGGATATGAAGTACCTGAATGTAGGCGGGTGTATGATAGGAAAATAGTCCTCATGATGAGCAATATGTACACTCTGGATGGCCGCTTGTTTCGTAGTTTGGGTATAGCTTTTGTTGTATTTTCGACTCTACCCGCGCAACGAGTAGTTGAGTGTATTGTATTCCACCTCTCATTAAATATCAGGTTACATCAATATGGTATCTTTAGCCCCTCCACTAGAGACATCCCTCCGCGAAGGACGCCCCAGGGTAACCATTGAAACATCGCCTAGTGTATATGAGTGGGTCACCCACCTCCAACCATGCGTCGACTCCGTTGGCAAATACCAGATGGCAACGCCCACCTTAGGACGTGCACAAAGCCCGGCACCAGGATTACTTATTCACTCAGTGAGAACTTCAGCGCCGTTGTTTGTGATCAGAATCATATGCTCTGCTTGAGCGCTCCTCGCGCAGTTCTACCAATGATGTCCATAAGATACATGTTCATGTGAACCACGAAGAGCATTGCTTACCTCTGTGGAAGCCGTCCAGTCATCAGGGAAAATCCAGCCCTGAGGGTTCCGTCCTTGGATAATGGATGGCTGGAACCAGTCAATACCAACAATCTAGCACAACACTCGGAATTATACTTACCTCGATGGTGAAGCAGTGCCCGGGCTTCATAATTCCAGGTTCTTCGTTTTCTGAATATGTACGGAGGATGCGTTAGACGTGGTCGGGACAGGATGACACTAACTTACTGTGATGTAGGATCCATGGTCTTGTATGGAAAAACGTCCCGATACCATGTCCAGTAAACTGAGGCGACACGGAATAGTTTTCAGGAAGAAGGTCGGAGATCGCTTTCCCTATACTTCTGAACGGGCGACCGGGCCCGCAAGCTTCAATCCCAGCTCTGAGTGCACGATTGGTCAAGTCAACCAACTCCCTTCCTGGTTGGTCCTGAGATGCTACAAGTGAATAAGGATCGAGGGCGGGAACGAAAACGTGGGTACGCACGACGTCGCCCACTAGGAATGTTTGGGAGGTGTCACCGTGGTATCCGTCCAGGTAGACTGTGATGTCAATATTGACTATATCCCCATCTTCTAATGGCCGACTGAGGAAGGCGTTACGGTAAATAGGCTTGTAACGGAACGTAGGAAGGACATACTCGTCGGGAATGCCGTGCACAATGACATTGTTGACGCTGGTGCAGCACGAACGAGGGAAGCCTAGGTATCCAAGAGGAGATGGGTATGCTTTATGAGAGAGGATGAAATCATGGATCGCTTTGTCAATTGCATTTGTTGTCACCCCGACCTGGGCGGGGGAATCAGAGCAATGAATTGGAAGGAGAGTCCTGTAACGCACTTTTATGAGAGACCCAGCAAACCCCTTGACCTTCTTCGCCAACTTCGCAGCATTCCGCAAGCGCATCTCGGCTTCCCCACCTAACTCGATTATGCCCTCTGGCTTGTCCGGTCCTTCCAGCGCCTCGTTTCCATTGTTATGAACGTATGCAGGTTTGATAATATCGTCCGGGATGTATCGGGGCTTGATGTGTGAGACTCCGAAGACGAAAGGTTCTGGTGGCAGTATGACACTGTATCGACCAAAGTCTTCTATTTCCTCCAGTTCCTCCGGAGCTTGTGTTGCGTCGACAGAGTATCTTCTAGTGTTTGGAAAACTTCCAGCAGTACGTCGCAGGAGAATAGGTCTGCCTATGTTGAGCAAAGGAGATCGAAGACGCGCCCACGCCAAGAGTGGGAGTCGGAACATATCCAAGGCATCCCATCACTGAATTCAATTTCACCTTCCCTTTGTCAGCTCTCATTCTGATATACAAGCGCCCATCGGTAGACAACATATTCGCAACATATTTTTACATTGAGTAGACCAATTTCTACTCTATTTTACAGCTTAACGATTCACGTTGATTGGGGACCTTCCAATCTAACCGGATAGACCGTTCAGCACCTGGTGTTAGCGTAGACTTGAGTAGTGAAGCACTAGTTCCAGGATGTTAGCCAGAAAGTTCCTCATCCACAGTCAAGAGAGATCTCACGTTGAAGTTGTCGGCGTTGCGAATCTTGTTAGAGTCGGAGAGACTCTGGTCGGCGGAGCAGCCGTAGGTGACGTCGTCGGTGTCACCAACAGCGTGGGTGAGCTAAAGTGAATTATCTGTCAGATTATAGATAGGACTTGACCCAGGATCTAGATCATACCTCGTGCAAGGTAGTACCACCACGGACGTTGCGAGAGGCGACAGAGGTACCAGAGCAGAGGCTGGAAGTTGCCACCTCGTTGAAGAAGATGCTGCAGTAGTAGATCTATTGAACAGTTGTCAACATGAAGAGGAAGGATGATTCGATTAGATTCTCACGTTGGTGGTCGAGATGACGGTGTAAGCAATAACACCACTGGAGCAGGCACCGAGTTCGTCCACACAGCTCAAACTGTAAAACCGATGTTAGCTCCCGCCCTCAACTGTCGCCCTTGAGCGCTTAAGCAATGAATCACTCACGTGCGAGAGCTAGAGTTCTCGTTCGCAACAGCGTTCAAGATCGAAGTAACCCTCGACGCAGTGTTGGAGCCAAAGTAAGCCCTGTACACGGAGTCGGAAGTGCCGCGGCTCGAGACGTATGAAGAACCGATCGAAGCCAACGACTTGGCCTCAGAGTAACTGGCATCAATGAACGACTTGCGCGAGGCGTTCGTGCAAATGTCCACAGCGCGCTTGTTGAACACCGGGAGCTCGCGTTTCTCAAGGTCACCAGTCACTTCCACTTCGACACTGCTCGAAGCAGCAGCGACTTTGGAGAAGCTGGCGTTGTCGTTGATGGCAAAGTTCGCAACGGGGGAGAAGGTGAATTTTCCGGGACCAGCAGTGGCGAAGTCGAAGAGGTGGGCGACTGGACGGAGGGATAAGCTGTTAGCTGCCGATATCCATAGCATTTGCATCCGGATCCTTACCCTCGTGGTTCACGGTGACGGTCTCACCGGGCTTGATGAAAGCATACGCACTGTCGTCAGCATCTTCCAACGAGACGCTCATCTACATCCCAAACCATCAGCTTACACCATAATACTCAACATCGGAATCCCCTTACCTTGATACCGGTGAAATTGACCTCCTGACCGTCCTTTGTGACAGTGAAGGACCTAGTCGGGAGCTTGTCATCGAGGATGGTGCCATACTTCAAGATCTTGACCGGCTCAGCACCGTTGTTGGTGACCGAGGCAGTGAATTTGAGGTCATCAATGGAGCTGACGCTTCCAGAGGGACCAGTGACCGAGACAGTGAGGCTGTCTGCCCTCTTGAATGGAGTCGCGAGAGCGGTGCCGAAGAGGCTAAGAGCGACGAGAGGGCGGAAGAGCATTGTTGTTGTGGACCGAAGAGGCTTCGAGAGCTGATTACACCACTGGGCGTTGGCTCTTGCTCTCTATCATTTCATTCCCTTTATACCTGCGATCCTTGTAATGTGTGCCGACCCAAAGAAAAGGAATGAATTGCTTTTGGGTTTGGAGCATGTGGAAGAGGAGAATAAGGAAGTACCATCGAGGTCTTTGAAAATGGTAGAAGGGGTCACAGGAATCAGATCTCATAGCGAGCGCATGGTCAGAAGTTGTTCAGGAAGTTGTATGATGTGGTTACCAGCCGTCTCTCATCTGCCCTCACGATTTATCGCGAGCGGTGTGATATTTTTGGCCGCGAAATAACGGGTCGTACCTCCCTGATATCCGACACGATAAATAACAAATCGCGTTATATGCCTGGTCTCGGATGTTAATACGAGCGATATATCGGTATTATGAGGCACGCCACGTACGTAAGTAAAGAGCACCTCGAGAGCGCAACTCTTGAGGCCAACTCGGCCAACCCAGCCCCCCAGTGCTGGGAGCAACACAAAAAGGGCTTGGCGGGGATGCCTATCGGCAAGACAAAGATCTATAGATTTGCAGTCTCGCGAGAACATAGCACATCACCAAAAGAAGGCAAGAACCACAACCACATCTATATCATACCGCCACGAACATTCCCGATATCGTCAAATGGCACATTTGAACGGAATGTCCGGCGACAGAAGCCCTTGAAAGCACGTTGATCATAAGATCCTTTGTTTGAATGACGAAGCTCATGACCCTCGCAACTTCGCGGTATGCGCCTGGTGGAAGTGGAGTTAATTGTGTTCTGCCGCTGAG
The DNA here is from genome assembly GCA_018524725.1 of Podaxis mareebaensis. Taxonomy (NCBI): domain Eukaryota; kingdom Fungi; phylum Basidiomycota; class Agaricomycetes; order Agaricales; family Agaricaceae; genus Podaxis; species Podaxis mareebaensis. Next base: position 80,817 of record JAEUWP010000224.1, on the reverse strand, counting down.
CGGAGGCGTTGGTTGTTATGGTGTCGTGATAAGGCTGAAAGAGTCGGGGTTTGTTATACATTCCCGAGAAATCTGGGGCGCCGGATAATCGAGGAGCCTTACGGAGCCATTACTCGGAGTTGAATACCAGGGAGGATCATCGGGTACTGATGAATGGGTACGACAATCGCGGTTGTCGATAGAGTGGGTGCACATGATTTCCCTGACCGGACCGTACGGAGTGAACTCCTCGAAAGCCGAGTAAATGGTCGAATGGATGATAAGAGCATTTCGAAGTAAGGTCACGGCGATGACGGTGATGTGAAGGGTTCATGATAAAGGTGGTTGCAGCCGTCCACACATGATGCCGATACTATAAACAGAACGTTGCGTGTTCCGTCGAAGCACTATGTCGCTCTTATCTCGGCACATCTGAAAATGATGAAGACTCGCCCTCCATACCTTGAATCCATATCTGTACTGGCGTAAACTCTGATTTTGATTGAAGCACACTGATCGAGTCTGGATAAGGGAGATACTGGCGAAAAGGTGGGAGTGCGTGATTGAAGTGTACTTATTTCTGGTATCGTATCTTACCACATCGTGCGTGCGTGCTTGCGATGTTCGGTTCCACAACGCAAACCCTATTATCGAACCGCGACACGAGTATCAAGGCTATCAACACAACGGCCGCCTTCCAGGCTGGAAAGTAATTGATATTATGCATCCCAAAACCAAGAATATCACGCACACCACCTGATCCAATCCAAAATTCAGGGTAACCATATCCAAAACATTACCTTCACCCCAACCTGGCTTTCTTTCTGCTAGGGCCGTTTCCACCATTTGTTGTTTGGCCAGCGTAGCCCCCGCTGACACTAACACTAGTGAAGCTGGCCGTACTTCCGGGTTTCGAATGTGGTTGACCGAAGGGACCAGCCACATGACCACCACCGCCATTATGACCAGCACCAGCACCTTGATGGGAGGTATTCTGTGCGGGGAGAGGCATCATAGAAGGTGCCTCGTCTTGCGTGATGCGGCGGTGAGGAGGAAACTGGTGTACTGGTACTGTCTCAAATGCACTGCCGAAAAGAAAGAGCACATGAGAAAAAATTGTGTGAATATTGGTAAAGAGCGAGAGGTGATGACCTACTTCCATGTGGGCTTCGGATCTTCGTAGAACCATTTGTGTTGGAGCGCTTCTTTAGCAGTCAGCCTGTTGTCAGGATCATATGAGAATAACTGGCGAAGGAGATCATAGCCCAGGTGTGAACGGATACGAGAGTGACACCACTCTTGCAGGCGGTTGGTGTATCTGATGTATACACAATCATCAGTCTCGGAAAAATCAGGAAATGACACGTATACGCACGGATCTAGGCGCTTCATATTGTGATACTCTGGCATGTCGACAACACCGGGCCAATCCTTCTCTAAAATGACACAACACATGAGCGCGGAGCAATTCTGGGAGAAAGAGAACGCCACAAACCATCTGGTGTACCCAACACTTCGAAAATCTTCAAAAGCTGATCACGTTGGAAGGGCACGTTCTTCTTTGAATCAAGTTTCGCTTCTTCGCCTTTGAAAATAGGACGAAGGCTGGCAAGTTCAGCCATAACACAGCCTACGGCCCAACAGTCGATAGCTTTGTTGTAATGCTTGGCGCCCATCAGGAGTTCCGGTGCACGGTACCATATGGTCACGACCACCTTGTCGCCAGCGAAAAGGGGTTGGAGGGGCTCATAGCATAAACGTGCAAGGCCAAGATCACCAATTTTGACGACGCCGTTAGAGGTGATGAGAATATTCGCGGGTTTGAGGTCACGGTGGAGGATGTGGCAAGAGTGGAGATAGAGGAGACCATTGAAGAGTTGATAGATGAGAGATTTGAGTACGACGTGGGAGATTGGCGCGCGGATGGTTTGGGAGTGGTGGTGAATTATTTGCTGCAGATATGTCAGAAGGGGTGTGCTGGAAGAAATTGGGTGACGGACCAGAAAATCATGTTCCGCGTATTCGAAGACCATGTAGATGGATTTGTCTTCCAGTATGACCTCCTTGAGCGCGACAATGTTCTCATGATTAATCTCTCTGTTCAGCTGAGCAGATTATCAGGATTTAGACCGGAACCTAGCTGGAATGCAACGCACCGCAATTTCTCGGATAGCACTCTGACTGATCCCAGTGTAGGTGATCACATCGCCCTCCTTGTCTGGTTTGAATTTCTTGATAGCATGCACCCTCCCGTCCTCCTCCAGGCTCTGCGCCTTGTATACTCGGCCATACGTTCCAGAGGATATGAATCCGAGGATAGCGTACTTGGAAGTGACAGCGCGGTGGCTGGTATCGCGCTTCTGCCTGTAAAGGCGCATGGGATCATGCTGGAGGATGTTATTCGACCACTCGTCGAGCATAGCACTTGAGGAAGATGTTGCAGTTGGATTTCATGCCATAGCGATTTGGCTGAGAGTCAACGAGACAGTCACGGCAAAATCGAGTGGCACATGAGAACAAACTACTGTTTATGGAAGACATCGACTGGCCAACGCCAGACGCGGTGCATATTACGAGGCTCGGTAACAACCACGACATACCATCCCAGGCTACCAAAATGCCAACACCAGACAGTTTCACATTCACCGTTGGAAAGCTAGGTTCGTAGACACGAGCTCTATCGCCCAGGTACCCGACTGACGCCGCAATTCAGACGCTGGTATGGCTGTAAGGCCGGCGATACGGACTACTACTGCAACTGTATATTGATACATTTCTAGATTCTGCTCGGCGAACGAGCACACCTCATAGAGTTCCCTTCGATTCTACTACCGCCCGGCGCGACAACTGGATCGATAGTCAATATATCGGTCACTCAAAATCACGCTGAGGAGAAGCGACGCGACACCGAATTTTGGGAGTTGCAGGAGGAGATTCTGAAAGAGTTTGGTGTTGCCTCACCCGAACCTCCGAAACTGCAGGTGCGCCTCCTTATCAGTTTGCCCCGAAGTCAGCACTAACGACAGAATCCATAGCTACGAAATGTTACACAGACATCCGTAACTCTGGAATGGCCACCGATCAAACTTGCGACAGCCAAACTCCGTTCACTAGATATCTACCGCAACGGACAGCGACTCGCCGCTATACCCTCCCCCCACAACAATACCTCCACCAAACTCTCAGGTCTTGAGCTCGGCACCGAATATTCATTCCAGCTCATCCTCCGAACAACTGCTGGCACATACCCCTCGAATTTACTTCGTGTCCGAACGCATACGATGACGGATACTTCAGGTATCTGTGTGTGCTTTGGAAATGTCCAAGATCCTGTATTGTTGGAGAACGCGAAGATGGCACTGCAGGAGATGAAGGCCAAGTGGAGCGACAAGATTCAGATTGATACCACGCACTTTGTGTGTACGACACCTGCGGCGACACCTTCCGGAGCTCAAGCTGCTGGAAACTCTGGGGCACCTGGAGTCGAATATCAGCGCGCATTGCAGCTGAGTATACCAGTGGTCCAGCCACATTGGATTCTCGCGTGTCATGCTGAGAGAAAGTGGGTAGGAAGTCACCGCTTATTGTCGAACCGCACTAACAACAATACAGGATGGTTCCTATTGCAGCTTACTACCTCGGCGCACCCAACACACCACAAGTCTCGGCAGGCTTCAATCGACCACAATCCATGTCCCAAGCCTCACTACACCATTCACCCACCACGTCTACTCCCAAGGCCCCGACATCTTCCAACCGCGCGTCCATGCCTCCACCCTCCCGAAACACAACTGGCTCTTTACCTGCCGCTTCTGGATCATCTCACACAGTCCGCTTCGAACCTCCACAGGAAGCAGACGAAACCCACAGTGAGGAGGATCGCCATCAACAACAACGAAAAGGACAAACAACTACGTCTTCTCCTCCACCGACTTCCGCCGATGCGCACAGACGTTCCAGCTCAATGAAGCGTGATTTCAAGTTCCCCCCATCTTCCCCACCTAGCGGTGATAATGACAGCGGCAGTGGGTCGCCCAAGATCACAGAGGACGCGCAGAAGATGAAGGGCCACGTGAAGGCGCAGGAGAGTGTTATTTCACCTTCGAGTATTGAGGTTCCACCCCCGCCGCCAGTGGAGAAAGAGAGGTCAAATAGTACGGTTGATGATGGTGAGGACGAGGTTGGGGATACGTTTGAGGTTCCGTTGAATTAGAGTATCGTAGCTGTGTGTATTGCGTGTGTTCGATTCTCGTTTACGCGATGTTTGTTAACTTGGTACTGGCTGGAATCTCCTGCGATAATTTAGACGAAGCTAACGGCCGTGGTTGCACACAACGTATATCTGGGGCATAAGGATGCTGACACAATACGTCGAAGTTCTACACATACACAGCTGGCAGTACATAACGTTGAGCGGCTCAATCGACTGATGTATAACGGGGTAGTAGCTCCTCAATCTGAGGGGTATCTTCATGCAATCGAATCCCGCTGTCTGCATGCCTGAATACTGTATTCCCATCCGCAGTTATCTCAATATGTGGCTGCAACGAGATCCCATTCCTCCTATCAACCCTTCCATCCCCAGTGTTTGCAAACTGAGGAACGTCAGTAGAACGGTTTACCTCGGCCATCGGTGCAGGACCCTCGTGAATAAGACTTTCATGAACGGGACCATCCCGATCCCTCTGGCGAATCGAGATAGAACTCGTCGATGTCCCAGCTACATGCGTACCCGGGATCCGTCGTTTTCGCACAGTGGGAGGCGCTGAAACTGCTGGTGATGTCACTGGTGTATTAGGTGATGCGCCTGGTTTGTTGAGAGGCAGGTGTTGCCCAGTATTGCGTTCCTCAGGATCAAAAGGACCACGATAAGGGTTAAGTCGATTTTTGTTTCGTTGTTGGACCCTCCAGCGCCACCAAACAAAGATGGTGAAGATGGAAATGAGAAGCACAAAAGCACCGAGAACCCCACCAACAATCGCTCCGATTGAAGTCCTGGACGGCCCTCCGGAATTTCCTCCTGGATTACCGGTAGAGGCAGGTGTGGGATTTAGCATTTGACTGGGTATTCCGACACCATTGCCACTAGAACTCGCACCCGCTGCAGTGCTATACTTGACAAGCAGGTACTGAAGGCTCAAGGGTTGTGCAATCTTACCCGAGCCGAGATAAGTGACAGTGAGGTTATGGGGACCGGCTCGAATTTCTGGTGTTGTGAAGTAGACCCTGCCAAATGTCAAGCCTAAGGCAGATCGGGTGTGTACATGGGGGTCAAGAGTGAATTTGGTGACTTCGCCAGCGTCAATTGACCATGTTGCTGTAGCGTTATCCGCGTCAGAGGAAAGGTCGAAAGCACTGCCCACCCAAGTGATGGAGGTTCCTTGGTCTTGGTAACCACTCTGTCCAGTGCGTCGAATGGGTAATGGAAAACTCACCGACGAATTGAACCCTCGCAGTTGAATTTATATGTGAGGCTGCTTTCGCGAAACCAAGGTCCAACCAATGAGAATCAAATTGAACCGCACTGTCCGTGATATGGAGATAGATAACCTTATTTTCTAGGGACAACCCCGTAGACGGGATGTACAGGATTTGGTCGAGGTAGTAAGACGTCTGCGGTTGAACTTTGAGGTCGATATATAACCGATGCGGTCCATCTGAAAGCCCCTCTTTCCCACATAACTTTCCAGTGTATCCCAAGGTTAAATTGTGAGAGATAGAATTGCCTATGCTTGTGTTGTCGATAAAACATTCGAAGTTAATGTCGGGTGCAGCCGAGGGACCCGTGAAATTGGCAATCCTGGTGCCTCGAACTTCAATCGCCGTGCCTTTAGGGCCAATCAGCAGTCTACCCAAGGGAACGAGTTCAACAAACCATTGAAGTCGAGCAACACACTACCATCGGCCGAGGTCTTGTGTACTGTGTGCATATATGGTTCAAAGTCACCAAACCCTTCAGCAGCGCCGATGGTCCCATTTTCTTGAGTCCATGCAGGACCGATGTAGGTTATAGATGAATCTGTGTCGTCGAGCACGATTGCACGGTTCAGGTGGCTGCTTGACATGAGCTATCGGTGGGTAAAAAGTCTCAGTTCCGGTCGTGATAGGTCGTCAAAACGCGAATATTTATACAAGTGAAACCACCCAATCTTCTCAGTTCAATCAACTTGCAGACCTTTACAGTTGACAGTGTGTGTTTCATGCACCGACCTTAGGGCTCGGGGTTTGGATTTTATTGGACCGGATGTTGATCAATGAGATCTCTATCTTTCCTTACAACTTGATTGGCACAACGATGGGACGACTTGGCAGCTACCGCAACAAGCACAAATCGATTGCTTCTCACATACCCGTGTCTATAATGGCATGTTGATACGTACTCTGCTGTAGCTGATCGATAGTTTTGCTGATGGAAGGGATATCAGGAAACCTCCCATACGACCACCATGGAACATATTCTTGCCAAGGAATCATTCACATTATGATTTAAGATATAGACCAATACACAATACTCCTTGATAGCTCATTCTAAGGTATAGTAGGGTGGCAGCTCTTCTATCTGGAGCGAACCCGAGCGGTTCTGGTGGATTGCATTCGGCGTGGTCGTCTCAATCGACTCGATGTGCAGCTGGTGTGGCGAAGGCCCATCTCTCCTGACGGCTGAAACATTTCCACCAGCCATGGGAAGATAAACGGCGCCGATTGGACGTTCTACTGCAGCCTCTGTGTCATTCTGCTCTTGAATCACCCTCAAAGTATGGGACATCGACGGTGGAGTTGCTATTCCAGCAGGCTCTCGTCGTTTCCTCGGAACATGGAACGTCGCCGCCGGAGCCGTGGTAGGCGGGCTCGACATTACAAGAGTGACTTGGCGTTTTCTAAACGCTCGGGGTGGAACTCGGTTTAGCGGAGGGGTCATTATCTCGGAGGACAACACACCAGACTTGGTGCGCCTGGACGGCAAGGAGGGATGAAAACCCCCCTCTGAGTCGTTTGATATGAAAGGACGTGCACAAGCCTGAGTCGGTCGTAAGTCTTGTTGGTTGTTCAAGCGTCTCCAAAGAACACCTGCAATGAGGACGAGAGACACAAGGGCCCCAAGGATGGCACCGACAATCACCCTGATAGGTGGTCCGGAAGACCTTCCAGGACCACTGTTGGGCGTTGCGACGGTGCTAGGACCCACAAAAGAGCCGTTCCTGATAAGTAGGTAGTCGAGGACCATGGGCTGTGTCTCGTTCGAACCCAGAAAGGTGACTGTGAGGGTGTGAGGACCAGCTGGGTATTCTGGTGTTGTGAAATAGACCCCATTTGATTCCGCGGCAGACGATGCAAAAGAGGAGGAAGGGGAGGTAAATTGAGTGGGTTGCCCGTCATCAATCGACCATGTGCCTGTAGTCACATTGCGCGGAGAGTTATCGCTAGATAAGCCTACCCAAGAGGTGGAAGTCCCTGAAATGTGATGATTACTCTCTTTAAGTCATTCAGCTCACGACAAACGAACCAATAAATCGCAGTTTAGCGGTTGAATTGGTCTGATAAGTTCGGGACATGGTGAGTGTACCAGCATAATCAAGGAGCTCCCAAGGGGGCTCAAGCTGGATGGCGATGTCTGTATCGTCGAGACGTATGACTTTGTTCCCCAGTAGCACGCTCGGTGACGGAACATAGAGGATCTGGTCAATATATGCCCCTGGGTTTGATTTCTGATATCGATACGCAGCTTGTGCAATCCGTCCGAAAGCCCCTGTTTTCCACAAAGCATCAAATTGTGCCCCGAAGGGGGGCTGATAGTGAGGCTTGCGCGACCTATACTCGCATCGTCGACAAAACACTCGAAGTTGGGGTCGGTTAGATTCAACTCCTTCAGAGCAGCCTCGTTTGTGATTCTTGTGCCCCAGACTTCAATGGCCTCACCTTTGGAACAGTTAGTCGGAAGTCATCCAATGAAAAGAGTTCAACGAACCGCTGAAGCTGAATAAGACCGTACCTGAGTCCGTTGAGGTCTTGTGGAGGGTGTGCAGGTATGGCGCACCATTTGCCCCAAGATGATCCATGACTTCATTCTCTTGTGTCCAGGGGCCTATGTAAGCGATGGATAGATCCGCGTCATCAAGGACGACTGCTCGGTTCAGTGTACTGGTCAATACCATCGATCCGCTGGGGGAAAGAGTTTAACTACCGTCAAGGCTTAAAGTATGGGCGGTGGTGGGAGAAAACTACGTCAGCTTCTTGGGTTCCTTGGCTCAATCACTGTCAGTGTCGACGGGTTCCTGATGGTGTATATTTAGGATATCAATATCGTATACATTGACTGATGCAAGAATGCGAACTTTAGATGCTTAACGCACATATGCAGGCTTGTCCACTCCCAAAAGAGTCGAAATCCCAATTGGCCAGCGACTCTGGAGATATATATCTTTCCCGTGAACATTGACGGCCAGATTGTCATGTGGGGTTCAGTGATTTATAGACGGAGTAAGCTCTTGCCACATGCGCTGAAACAAGGTCACACCGAGTGTGCGATCTTCACGGTATCATCCCTGCCATGATGTTCGTGCCCGAGTCTGACACATAGGATAGTGTTCAACCGCGCCCTTGATTCTACTGATATTTTTTCTGGCTCCGTCGAGGAGACACCATTAAACATCCGAGACGAGGTACAGTGCTTTGGATTGGATCTGGAGATACCTGTCATGTACCAAACACTGGTCTAAACGTGTAGTGAATTAAGTGATAACAGATGAATAAATTAGACACGACAACGCAAAGACATCCTATCTTACGGTCGTTTTGAAGATGTCTTTTCGATGTCGCCAACCGGAGGCGCGCCCCATACGAGTCTCATTCCTTGGATCCAGACCAAGGAAGCATCTTACCCAAGCGCTGGAGGACACCCCTACCCTCTTTTGATGGTGCCGCTTGCGTAGGCACTGATGCCGTCGTCGCCGTCATAGTCGCATCCCCACTCTCCTGTCGCCGCACGCCATTATTACCACCAATACCCGTCGCAGCCTCGACAGCACTCTCCATTATTCTCTGCTCCTCATCCTTGCTCAATGCTATTGGTGGCGATTTGGGTGCCATAGCGAGGACGGGTGTCGGTGACGGGTCGGCGGAAGGTATTGAAGCTGAAGCGGTACCGGAAGGAGTACCCGCACGCGCCAGAGCTTTAGCTTCTTCGTCGATATCGTCAAACACGTCTTGTTTGACGGCACTGATAGAGTACGAATAGATTCCAAAAGCGAAAAGTCCAAGCCCGAGGCCTGTTAGAGCGTTGCGCAGGCGGAATGGTTCCCGAGCGCGTTGGAGGCCGGGGGACATTAGCTGGAAGAGAAATTGGGAGTTGTGTGAATGATTCTTGGTTATTGGTGGAGGGAGTGGGATGTGCGTACCCCGCTTTTGGGTCTGTAGGATTGTTGTGCTTGTCTTCGGTCGAGATATTGTGACATGGAGATGTTGGCTCTTTGCGCCTTGTGCAGTCGCGCAGAACGAGCGGATGCAGGCCTTCGGAAGTCGATAAACAACACTGGTGCCAAACATTTAGGGCCGTCGGCCCGGCCCGGGTGTTCGTCTACAGGGTTCAATGGACATTATTTCACGGAACCAGTTGTATCCTTAGATAACAGAAGCCGGGTTCAGCGATAGGGTGCCTTGAGTATGTTCCGACTCTCACTTTTGACACAGATCTGTCCCGCCTGTCGATCTCTTCTCCTCCCAACACATAAACCTGGTCTCCTACAGTATGTTCCCCGAAGTTCTTTCAGTACCGAAGATGCCCTGGAGACCAACGTAAAGTCTGGAGGAGCCTTCATCTTCGAGGTCTCGTATATGGGTCAACGCCTGAGCAGGGATGTTTCCTTCTTTCCAAGTTCTACGAATCTTATGGACTTTACTATCTGCTCGTCCGAGGCCCAAAATGAGTTAGCTCTGGAAAGTGTGGTAGAGAGTATGTGAGCTGGGACATTGCATACGATCATGCTCTCTCCAGTTCCATCGCGCCAGATAAACATGCGGAGATGCGGGTCAGGTTGAGCCCAACAGGCCATAGGTGGCTAAGCTCTTTAGCTGGATGCAGATAACTGAACCAGGCATGTATCTAAAGTATTGGAGGATATAGACTTTGTGACAGGTACCGTCATCATCGCGAAGCGTCCTGAGTTCAACGTTCATGCTTGAGCATCTACGGCCCACGTCTTCTTCCTGACTATCTTCTAATTCTCAACTGACGACACGACCAAGCACGGAGCCCAAAAAGCCATTAGAGCTGTAGGGCCGCATTGCGCCTATATTGCGGATTCTCTAAATATTGTAAACAATTTGCAGATCTAAAAGTGAATTTCTGTCCTCGAGCAGGTTTGTCTTACATCACTGACGTGTCGGATCAATCAGCAAGGGCATATATGATCTATACATTGATTCAAAATACACTTCATTTACTGGGTCGAGCTGAGCTACGTTATTGGGAGGAACGGAGGAACGGGCCTTGGAGGAACCTGAATTTAGCCCCTGAGGAGTAGATATTCCCACGGTATGATGACAGCATAATGCAGCACTGGGTCGACGCGTTCGACCTTGGACTCAAGCGACTAGGCAGGCACCCACTATGTCCTCGCAACATGAAAACGAACATCCTGAGGCACAGGATGAGGCGCCAACTGCGAAGAGTCCGACTGGTTTGTCTTCCATGAGTGACGATGGGCGGCCGGAGCAGGAACACCGGGTCAATGGCCATCGACGTGCTGGGCATGGTAGACATCTACAAGAGGACGATGAAGAGGAAGGGGAAGAGGAGGACGAAGATGGCGAGGAGGAGGATGATGAAGACGAGGATGAAGATGGAGATGAAGAGGAGGAGGAAGAGGAGGAAGACGATGAGGAGCCGGCGTTGAAGTACGACCGTATAACTGGAGCCATTCCTGACCTACTCAAAAAGGACTCTGCGTCTGCGCTCGCGATATCACATAGCCTCATGGTATGCCCCCATCCTTCCTCAGTAACTTCAATTCGGCTCACCCGAATAGGCACTTGGAACGCATGCGGGCATTATTCACCTCTTGGACCTCACCGGAAAACGCATCAAGTCATACAAACCACACTATGCATCCATCATCGATATATCTCTAGACACCAACGCTGATTTCGTAGCAACGGCGTCAATAGACGGTTCGTGTATTAATTTGCTTTCAAACGCATATACCAATGACATAGTTCTTAGGACAGGTCGTCGTGCATTCGATTAATACGACTGAGTCTTATGCGTTCGACATGAAGAGACCTATGCGGACAGTTGCTCTCGAGCCGAATTTCGGGAAGCGAAACACTCGGGCTCTAGTCCACGGCGGTTTGGCTGGGAACTTGGTTCTCCGGGAGAAGGGTTGGTTGGGACATAAGGAAACGCTATTGCATTCTGGTGAAGGCCCTATCTGGCAGGTGCGATGGAGAGGGAGGTTGATTGCATGGGCGAATGATTTGGTATGTGTTTACGTTCCCCTAAGTTACAAGACCATCCTGAGAGACATTCTTTCGATAGGGAGTCAAAATCTATGACCATGTCTCTCAGACGCGCATTACCTTCATCGACAGACCACCAGATAGCCCTCGAGCGGATCTCTTCAAATGTACTCTCCATTGGCAGGATGACTCTACCCTTCTCATAGCCTGGGCCGACTTCATCAAGGTCGCCCGTATTCGTGAACGACCACGGACGACAGCATCCTCCAGCACAGCAAACCTCCCTCCCTTCGTGGTCGAAATCACAGCTGTTTTCCAGCTGGATTGTATGATAGCCGGGATAGTCCCTCATCCAACACCTACACCTAAAGATGCATTCTCACTTATGGATAACACGCCAAACGCAAAGCCCACAGAAAAACGGGCACCACCTCTCACATCCTTCCTTATCATCGCATACAGTCCTCCAGAGACCTTTACTGACGAAATGACTGAGGACCGGGCACGACAAGCACGTAAGCAGGCTGAACGTCCAGAACTCCGTATCATTTCACGCGCAGGGGAGGAACTCGCAGCGGATGCCATAACTATTACGGACTTCCAAAAGTGGGGGTGTAATGACTACGTTCTCGTTGAGGGCGTGAGCAGTGATGATCCTGCTGGACTGGATCCGGAGAACAGGTGTTATGTTGTGTTGAGTCCAAGGGATCTTGTGAGGGTCCGGCCGAGGGATAGGAGGGATCATGTTGCGTGGTTGTTGGAGAGGCAGAGGTATGAGGAGGCGTTGGAGGAGGTGGAGAAGATTGAGGCAGATGGGTTGTTGAAGAAGACGGGCCCGGTTGTGAAGCTGGTAGGGGAGGGTGATCAGGGGGAGGGAGAGGAAAGGGATGTGTTGAATGCAGTTGAGATTGGACAGAAGTATATCCGGCATCTTGTGAATGAGGGTATGAGGCTTATAGGGTTGTGCACTTTGGGTGATGCTGATGGGTTGTATCCCGCAGGCGAGTTTGTTAAAGCTGCGAAATTGACGCCGAAGGTGTGCGGACATGACCCGAAGAGATGGGAGGACTGGATTTTTGCGTTTGCAGAGAAGCGGCAATTACAAGTGAGTGGTTCTATGTCTGTATGCTTTCGTTGGGGCTTATGATCATAGGCGATTATCCCTTACGTCCCCACCGAGTCACCTCGGCTGGATCATCTCGTGTATGAGATGATGCTCGCGCATTTCTTGGCCCATGACCGACGGGTAATCCCAGTGCACCATTTTTATTCTGAGAGTTGATGTTGTGTTTTAGATGTTGCTACAAACAATCAAAGAGTGGCCACGCGAGATTTACGATATTGGCGCTGTCATTGTCGCCGTTCGCTCAGAACTGGACAAAGTCTCCTCACAACCCAAGTCAATATCCTCCACGCCTGGGGCAGTAATTCTCATGGAATGTCTAGCTGAACTGTAAGTCCTGCCTTTGCTTTCCAGTCCGCATACCAACCGGTGCGCATTTTAGATACACGGCCAATCGCCAACCAGGCAAAGCTCTTCCATTCTACCTCCGTCTCCGAAGACCAAACGTGTTCGAGCTAATCAAGGAACACAACCTATTTACGGATGTGCAAGATCAGGTGTTGTTACTTGTAGAGTTTGACCACGAGTTGATGGAGAAACGAAAGGCTGCGGGAGGGGATCCGGGACAGAGCGAGGCGATTAGTTTGTTGGTGAATAATATCCACTCGATATCTGTGAGTTCGCTCCTTGCCTGTCTGTTTTGGTGAGGTGTGATTACTGATTCGGTGTGGTGGCAGATTATTCGCGTGGTGCAGCAGTTGCAAAATAAGCCGTATTATTTGTTTTTATACCTTGATGCGTTGGTAGAGAGGGACCCGCATTTAGTTTCCGAGTTTGCGGATTTGCAGGTGAGTCGTTAGATCCCTTTTTGTAGTGGTAATGTGTTAATGGTGTGCGTAGGTCAAGTTGTATGCGGAGTTCGCTACGAAGCGGTTAATCGATTTCTTGCGTGCGAGTAATTATTATAACCTCGAGATGGTGAGTGACTAGTGCTCGTGTGGTATCATGTATTGAAAGGATCCGGTAGGCATACGAAGTCTGCAATGAACGCGATTTGGTCCCGGAGATGGTATTCCTACTTGGGCGGATGGGCAATAACAAGAAAGCGCTAAACCTCATCATTGAACGACTTGGCGATGTCCAACGGGTACGTAGACCTCACCTCACCCACACCAAAACTGATACCTGCCCAGGCAATCGAATTCGCAAAAGACCAATCCGACGACGACCTCTGGGAAGACCTCCTCAAATACTCTGAAACACGACCAACCTTCATACGGGGCCTGCTCGAAAACGTCGGCGTCGAAATTTCACCCATACGACTCATACGCCGGATCAAGAATGGGTTAGAGATCCCTGGGTTGAAGGAGGCGTTGATCAAGATTTTGCAAGATTTCCATTTACAGATTTCGTTGTTGGAAGGGTGTAAAGAGATTTTGGGTGGGGATTGTGCGGAGATGGCAGGGAGGTTGCAGAGGGGGCAAACGAGTGGGTTTTTCTTGACTGGTATGTGGTTTGGTTTTTCTTGATCTATATATGTGTGTCGGGTGTTGATACTTATGATGTGTCCATAGCGAAGACGACGTGTCCGATTTGTGCAAAGGCGCTGCAGGAGAATCCGCAGTCGCTGTTGATATTGTTTTTGTGTCGGCATGTTGTGCATGGGTCGTGTGTGTTGGATGGGAGTGGAGGGGGAGGAGGGGATTTGGTGAGGAGTTTGGAGCCGTTTTTGCATGATGTTGGGTTTGGTGGAGGGAGGAAGGGGATTAGTGCAAGTGTTGCGCTGTGAGTGGTATTTTCCTTGATTGTTTCCTTCGAGTGCTGATTTGGTGGATAGGGAGTCGATGATTAAGTTGAGGTTGGGAAGAGGGTGTCCGGTTTGTCATAAGGCCGGAGAGGGCCAACGGACGTGATGGCTCGCGGTTTTTGGTTTATTTTCTCTTTGCTCGTTTGCATATTCCATCCCATTCGTTTGCCATGATATTATGTACATGTTAATACATCAATGATATACCCAGCCAACACCTATTCCGAACAAGATAGAAGAGAAAGATCAACAGGGGTGGACAACATAGAATAAATATCAATAGATAGATAGATCAGTGAAATAGTATTGGAATCATCAAGAAGGCCGTTGGCTCATCCGTATACGAAGGAGTTCTTCCATAAGCTCTGTGCGCTGCTGCAAAAGTAGATACGTCCGTCGGGGATCGTAATCGGGTGATTCAGAAAGAAGAGCCTTCCAGTCGCGCGAGGATGGCTCGGAATGTCTGGTAGATGACGTAGGTGTAGAGCGGGGTTGAGGTCTGGGCTTGGATTGCGACTTTGGATGGGTTGGTGGACGTGGACCGGGTGGTGGAGATTGTTTGTGGGTTTGGTCGCGGGGTGAGGATGCGGCTGGTGGAGAGAGAGAGAGGGAATGGGCGAAAAAGGAGGAGAGTTCGGAGTCGTGGTCGACGAGGGAGATGTAGCCTGTTCGACGGATTGGAGGGGTTTGGCGGGTGAAGGAGGAGTCGTCTGGGGGTATGTGTACATGGGACAACCGTGTTGTCCGGGATGAACTTGGCGAACGTTGTTCAGAGTTGGGTGTTTTGGTTTTAGATGTGCTTTGGCGGAAAGGAGATGAGGTTGCGAGTGGGGAGGCGATGGTGGTGTGGAGGGTGTCGTCTAGATCGGTTGTGAAGAGGAGGGATGTGGTGGTGGGTGTGGGTGGTAGTGGGGTTTCGGTGAAAGGGGGAAGGAATGTGATTGTGGATGAGGGAGATGGGGAAGGTTGAACTTGGCCGTGGGGTGTGGTTTGGGAGGTGGATGGGGAGGGTGCGAGACCAAGAGAGGAAGAGGTGGGGAGGGACGTGGTTTGCGTTTCGTTCGAGTAGGGCTCTGGGGTGTCCCTTGCTCTGCCTTTGCCTTTATCCTTCTGGTTGTCGAGGGCAGGGGTAGACGGCACGAGGCCAAGTTCCTCTCCGATCCAACATAGAACCTCGGCGACATAGACAACTTCATCCCAGGCGCCCGCAGCGAGGAGCCTCGGATCTAATTTACTGAGACCTACATCTGTTTTGAGGACATCTGTCTCGAGGACACCCAAGAATACTTTGATGATCTGGATGTGTCTTGATTGCGTGACAGATCCACCAGATGGGCTGTGTGGGGAGTGGTCGAGGTCGATGGGAATGCGCACGCGGAGGATGGACTCGAGGATGGCGAGGAGGAGAGAGGGCGTGAGATCTACGGGAGATTGGAGAGTGAATGGGAGGTGGATGGCCTGCAGAAGGTGATTGAGTTTGTTAGTGAGGGTGTGTGGATCTGAAGGAGTGCTACTCATTATTGAGTAACAAGACGCGTGATCGCGAGGAACGCGTTTCATCATTTCATTTACTTGTCACGCGTCCCTTTCATATCCTTACCACTCACTATCATCATGGCCCGTCGTCTGGCCGTTGCATCCTCCGACGATGACGATGACAATACGTCTCAAGCACGCGTGAAAAAGGAAAAGGTTTCTGTGAAACGGGAAGGCAGGAAAACACGCGCAAGGGTACAAGAGGAGGAAGAGGAGGAAGAAGAGGAGGAACAACAGGGACAATCAGCCGATGAAGATCAGGATGCAGAAGGCGACGAGGATGAGGAGGAACAGGTTGGATCATCCAAGGGTGCCAAGAGGCTGCGCATTAATAGAGATGGAGATTCTGTCCCCAGTCGTGCCGTCAGTCGGGACCTGGAGGATGATCAGGAAGACATCGGGTCGCAGATGCCCAAGCACGAATTCAAGACGCTTCCTCGTGACGACGATGGGTGCGCGTTACAAATCTATCACCTTCAATATCCTTTACTGACCATCTTTAGATACATCCCTGGTTCAATTGTCCGTGTTCAGCTAAAGAACTTTGTCACCTACGACTTTGTCGAGTTCAGACCCGGCCCATATCTCAACATGATCATCGGACCCAACGGAACTGGAAAGAGCAGCATCGCCTGTGCAATTTGTTTAGGACTCAACTTCCCGCCTAGTGTATGCTCCCTATCTTTCCACAAAACCCCTCGGGGCTGACTCGACTTAGGTTCTCGGGCGAGCGGAAAAAGTTCATGCATTCGTAAAACTTGAAGCAAAGGATGGCTACATCGAAATCGAGCTCAAAGGCCCGAAAGGCAAACCTAATCTTGTCATTCGTCGTACTCTTACTGCCGAAAAAAACGTTTCTGCTTTCACACTCAATGGAAAGTCCGTCTCGGGACAAGAGATCAAGAACAGGATGTCTGAGCTGAATGTACAAGTTGGCAACCTCTGGTGTGTTCTCCCCTCACCACTTCCCGCCTACTTCAGGAAGTAATGCAGGTTGTATGATGGTTTAGCACGTTCTTGCCCCAGGACAAGGTCTCTTCCTTTGCGGCTATGACCCCTCAGGAGCTCCTTACAGAAACGCAACGTGCGGCGGGTGACAACCGCTTGACGCAGTGGCATTCACAGCTGATCAAAGCTGGCAACGATCTTCGTGAGCTTAAACAGGTGATAATCATCTTGTTTTCCCCCCAAGATGCACTCAGCTAACGTCATTACAGAAACAATCCGCTGACGAGGCTAGTAGAGCTCAGGCTCAGCAGCGCGTGGATATGATGGAGCATACAGTCAGGCTGTTCAATGAGCGGAAAGAGCTCGAGAAACAGGTAGGTTTCCCCGCCGTCTTCTCTGTGTTGACATTGAATTGAACGAGCTCTCATCCGCGTAGGAAGCTGTATTGAAATGCGTTATTGACGTTGAAAGATATCGGGTCAGCCACCTAGAATACTCGCGTCTCAAAAAGCAGCATCGACTTCTCAACGCAAAGGTCAAGAAGTTGCAAGCGAAGAATCAACCCGTCCGCGCTCGTCTAAAGTGTGTACGACCCTACTTATGGTTGAAATTATATATGTTAATTTCAATAGGGAGATGCAAGACCACGCTAAGGTACTTGAAGCGCGGGTCAAGGCGGGTCATGATGCACAAGGAAAACGCATAAAGAAGTTTAATGATGTGTATGGTAAATTGGAAGAACTCGTACGTCGCACTCTACCCCTTATCCTTTATTGCTGCATCACTCATGTTCTTTTTTCTTGGCTTGGTTTCGATTATGCCATCATAGGAAGAAGAGATCGACAAGACCTACCAACGAATCGAAGAACTCAAACGTAACGAAGCGAACAAAGTGAAAGAGATGAGAAAACTCGAGTCCGAGATCGAAGCCGTCAAGAAAGAGCTGGACAAACCGCCACCAAAGACTGAAGACCCTGCAGTCCTGAAGGCGCTAGAGGTGCAGTATGAACTTCGCAATGCGCTTCACTGTGCTTCGCGGAGAAGCGGGCTGGATTGCTGACTTGGTGTCATTCGTTGTAGGACCAAGCGCAAAGCGATAAATTTAACCTCGATCAACGGCACAATGATCTCAAACACGAGTTTAAAACTCATATTGACAAACGAGCTAAGGCAGCTGTGGAGTTGGAGGCCGCGGAGAAGAGGTACGCGATGTGTACATATATTTCTAAATCTCACCCTTACCTCTCCTTCGGTCTGATATAGGATCGAGAGCTTCAATAACATCGATACAATCAAATTGCAGCATATGTCAAGGTGGCATCGGGACACACATGACGCGATTCTGTGGTTAAGGCAACACAAACACCTGTTCAAAATGGAGGTGATCGAGCCGCCGTATATGTGTATGACCGTCCCGAATCAGAAGTATCAGGACGCTGTGGAGGCTTTGATGAACTCTGCACAACTGAGGGTACGTCCCTCGCTCGCTGGCTCCCTTACATTTTTTCGGATCACTGAATTTGGCATTGGGATCATTAGACTTTTGTAGCGCAATGCAAAGAAGATGTCAACACGCTGAATCACCATATCAACGATACAACTGGCTTGGGGAGGAGAGCGAGAATCGTGACGTGGTTCCGAGAGTACAATGAACAGCAGCTGGCGCCTGCGCCAATGTCGCGCGAAGAGGTCCGTTTTGTCCTCCTTCACCTCCCTCTTACTGGCTGATTGATGTTTTTTGAGAATAGTTGGCCACTCTTGGATTTGGTGGATACGCTTTGGATTATGTCGATTGTCCCGAGGGGATGAAGTGGTTCCTGACGAAGGAGTGTAATTTTCATCGTAACGTACGTTGTTGCCATCCCATCCCTTGTCACGGGACTGATGGGATGTTCTAGGCTATCGCGCTGAATCCGAGGGCCGTCGACGTTGGACGTGCCATGGAAGCGGTTGGACGCCCAGAGAGTGGAGGCGGTGCAACGTTTGTCTGCGGGAACGTGTTGAACATGGTTCAGCGCTCGAAGTATGGTTCGAGAGCTTTGAATAATGTGACAAGGGATATCCAAAAGGCGAGGAACTTGAACGTTCAGACTGGTACGTTTATGCTCACTGCGTCATCCTTCTATCTCGCGTTTGCTGTGTAAAGCTGATGATGAATTTATTCAGTGGATCCCGATATACGCAGGCAAGCGGAGGAAACCGTGCGCGCGTGCCAAGAACAATTAGCGTTGTTTGATGAGGAGAGAAAGGTGCTGGATAAACGGCAGGCGGATATGAAGGCTGAGGATGCGAAGATTGAGGAGCGGATAAGTGAGATTAAGAGGAAGAGGGAGCAGAATAGGGCTGTGCAGAAGAATAGGACGCAGCTTGAGGCTAAACAACGTTCGTCTGACCTCTCTTTCTTCAAGGGATAGGAAATAGCAGCTGATTTGGTGTACAGGACGACTGAGGGGCCAGCTCACAACGCTGAAGAACCGGCCAAGCGAAGAACAGCAAAAGAAAAAGTTGACAAGGGAGCTGGTGCAGAAGAATTTTGCGAGGGTGGATAAGATCAAGGAGATCACCGTGCGTTATCACACTTCTCTTAAGGCTTTACATTTTTAGATAATAATTGATGAATAAATGGGTAGGATGTAATGAAAGGTGCTATAGCGGGGAAAGGTTTCGTAACGGAACAGCAGGAACTCACGCTCCTCAAGCTAGAGTTGTTGCAGACCGTAGCGAATGTTGATGCTTTGGACGAGTTGGTTAAACAGAAGGATCTCAGGTTCAAAAATGCATATGCGGAGTACTCTGCAGGTAAGTCTCCCCTTGCCGACAAGCCGCTTCGCTCCCATTCTCACTATCGATCTAGTGGATGCCCAATACAAACAAGTCAAAGCCAGATCCGCCGAACTCCTCAAACAAGTTGAAGCCGCGCTTGAGGAACGTCCGGAGGAAGCCCGAGAAGAATCAGATCGGATCATCAGTGTCCGCCGTGAATATTTTAATCAACTGGCAGCGTATGAAGATGCGCTTGAAGAGGTTGGCGGGGACGTGGAAGAGTTGCGGAGGCAAGGGATCGAGAAACCTCTTCCGGATGAAGATGTGCGTGAGGGTGATTTGAGGAGTTTGGAAGAACTTGAAGTTGCGCATCGGACGGTGCAGGAGCAGTTGGAATATAATAATAATAGGGATGAGGGCGTTGTGAGGAGTTATGAGGAGAAGAAGAATTTGGTGAGTTGCATGGGTGTTTTTTTTTTTTGGTGTGGTTGGCTGATTTAAGGTTGGCGGTGTAGGTTGAGTCGTTGACGGCGGCGATGGAGCAGAGGCAACAGAAGATTGAAGAAACGGAGAACAAGATTCAACGCACGAGGGTATGTACCTCCCTTGGCTCGTTATATCCTTATGTGTTTGATGCTGTTGTAGAACCAATGGGAACCCGCTTTACGCGCACTGATAAATGAGATCCGAACCAAGTTCTCTAACGCGTTTGACAGAATCGGATGCGCAGGCGACGTCGAGCTCATGCCCGATCCTGACTTTGCGCAATGGAGAGTAGACATCAAGGTCAAGTTCAGGGATAATGAAAAGTTGCAACTATTGACTGGACAAAGACAATCGGGCGGTGTATGTCTCCCTCTTTCTTCCTCACATGGAAAATCATAACAGGACCCACATCAGGAACGTTCACTCACAACGATTCTCTATCTCATGTCTCTTACAACCCTTGCACATACACCCTTTTCCCTAGTTGACGAGATCAACCAGGGAATGGACAAACGCGCAGAGCGGATGGTTCATAACTCGATGGTGGATGTAACATGCAAGGAAGAAAGCTCGCAGTATTTCTTGATTACGCCCAAGTTGTTGCCGGATTTGAAGTACCACCCGCGGATGAAGATTTTGTGCGTGAATAATGGAGAGTGGTTGCCTGAGGGTGTGAGTGGGAGTATGAAGGCGATGTTGAGGGGTTTTGTCGCGCATCGTGGTCGGCCACAGGCGTGAGGGTTTGTTAGAGTTGAGCGACTTGGCTTGTATTTGTAGTATAGTGTATGTTCTCGGTAATTTAGGATGACAGTTCCTGTCATTAAATGTTGGCATTTGGGAAATGATTTCATTTATGGTGAGAACTTAGATCTAACAAACCGGTGATATATAGTAGAATCAACAAAATAGGTGGGAAATACGCCCGGAGCAAGTGGAGTGTGTATGTATCGTATCAAGGAACAAGAGGGGAAATCGTGAGTACCATCGCCATCATAGTCATGTTTGGATAGCACCCTTGATAACTGCCAATTCGGCATTGATAATACTGCTCGTAGCAGCGCCGATGGAAACATTGTTGGCGAGAACGACAAACTTGATATCAAGGACCTGGCACTGGCGAACTCGGCCCACAGAAACACCAGCACCATCCTGATAATACCGATCCAATCTCGGTTGTGGCCGATCAGGCTCCTCATGAACCGTAATCGTATGTCTCGGCGCACTAGGACATCCAAGTGTCTGCGCGTCGGGGGTATACGCCGCAAGAGCCTCCCGAACCTGTTGAGGACTCGGTGGAGGTCTCCTCGCAAACCTCACCGAAACACATTCAGTATGTCCATCAATAACCGGGACACGATTACACGAAGCGGAAACACGAAGTGGATGTCGGGCATGCATATCAAAGCTCTTGAACCCCTCGTCATTTTCGGAAATCCCACCTAGGATTTTGAGAGTTTCCCATTCCATTTTTTCTTCTTCGCCTGAGATGTAAGGGACGACGTTGTCGAGGATATCGAGGGATGGGATGCCGGGGTATCCGGCACCGGAGATGGCTTGCATGGTGGTGACGATGAGAGCTTCGATGGGGCCAAAGGCTTTTTCAAGTGCGGCGAGGGGGATGACGTAGCCTGTTGTTGAGCAGTTGGCGTTGGTGACGATGAAACCTTTTTTGAGGGGTGGGGAGTGGAGGGATTGTTGTTGGGGGATGATGGAGAGGTGGGAGGGGTTGACGAGGGGTACTATGAGTGGGACGTGGGGGTCTCTGCGGTAGTTCTTTGCGTTGGAGAAGACGGCGATTTCTGCTGCGCGAAATGCGGCCTCTGGAATGGAATGGGGATGGGATTAGGAGATGGATGTGGGATGGGGGTGGGGGAGGCGTACCGATGTCCCCGGCGGCGTCTGCGTCAAGTCCTGAGAAGACGATCTTGCATTCTGCGAAGCCTGGTTCGGAGGGTTTACATTCACGGACGACGAGTTCCTTGATTGAGGACGGGATAGGGGTTGTTTGTTTCCAAGTGACGGCGCGGTGGTAGGGTTTTCCGGCTGAACGGGGAGATGCGCCTAGGGCGTGGATTTTGAACCATGGATGGGCTGACAGGAGGACGATGAAGCGTTGGCCGACGGTACCGGTTGCACCCAAGACGGCGACATTGATCTTTTTGTCGTCGTTTGGGATGGCTTCGGCGGAGGACTGGGACTGTGTAGAATCTGTCGCCATTGAGCGAGGGTAATGGAGTTTTGAGGGCGACGGCGAGATCCTGTTTCCACTGCTCATTGCAAGGGAATAAATTATTAGAAAATCTGATTATCCACTCCATTACAGTCCCTCTTATCTTTACACGTGATCAATGATTATCCTGTGTGTCACCTGACTACGTGCGCTTACGTTCCCTTTCCCAATGGCGACCAACACCAATACCAACAATGCTATTAACCCAGCCGCTATTGCCCATAATGTCGGCGTGCTAAGCTCTGTACACTTTCTCTCCGCGTGTTTCTCGGGAGCTGCGGCAGGAATACTGGGTCTAACGAATTTTTCCGGGTTTTTGCTCTTTGCCGTGTCACTCCTATTCTCCGCCTTATGCATCTCCACCTTCCGGTATGCTTACCATCCTTGTTAATGGCCTAACTGGATTCCTTTTCTTTCCTCTATTGTAGGTGCGGCGGTCATCCCGGAAAGTACCTTTCTGACGGGTGGTGGGAGCTCGTCAAACCTACCCAGGATACCCTGTTCGGGTTTATACTTCTTTGGACACTGTTCTATGGTGAGTCGTCAAGTTGTCTTGGTTCATAAATTCTTGAACTGACTTACGTGGGTGTAGGCATTGTACATGGTAAGCGATATCCGGATTACGCTCCGCGTACGTTAGTTCTGATCAAGTTTGCAGTTTATGACTAGAGTAAATAACTTTTGTGAGTGACCCCGCTATCGGATGCCTTGGTTTTCATGGCTAAACGGAGAAATTACATTAGTTACACGGTATACCTCCCTTCGTAGCACATGCCAGATATACCCTAATTCTTCCGTATATTCTCTGCCCCCGCGCGCGACCTACCCTATGTACACAACCCATACACACGTACTCTCATGTCCTCATCCGCTCGCCGGCGATCATCAAACCGGTTGCCCAATACCTGACAAACACCGCTATCCGTCTCTATGTACCCTTTACGCTTCTCAGGTCTGGGAACAAACCTCACAGTCTCCAGGCATCAATGGGACACTATTGGTTGCTTTATGACTGGACGATTCCTCATTCACGCATTAGCTGTGGTCCGTTATCTATTGGCTATTAGCCATTAACCGGGCTGGGAGCATTTCGTCATGTAGACTTGACTACAGGGCCCACTCCGTCCTACGTCCCTTACACCCTTAACACCTCCATACCCGAAACTATTCAATCAAACCCATCGCAGACTTCCCTATTCCATTCTCCACAAAAGTCCACACCGCGCAAGACTGCACCCGTGCAGTCTAGAACCGGCGGTACCAATAATCCACTCCGGCACAGGTTATCGGTCCTAATCTAGTAAAAACCTTTGTGCGATACCAATACCAACTATTCCCAGTTGGTCGCGCGGCGTGGTAGATATCAACTCAAGGGGAAATTTACCATAGGGAAATAGATTTGTGCGAGAGCGGTGCGACCGGACGATATCCAGTGTGATGGTAGGATTTCACAAGACAAGAAAAGAAGCTATGGAATCTGGAATCCGGTGGCGGGATACCGTAGAGTGAATTGATGTGTACTACAATGTGATACTTGATTAGAAGGTTATGAGCTTTCTACAAGATTGGTTCAGCATCAGGTCTGATAAACGGTTGAGCAAGGCGGCCATTTCGGCGCTTATCACTTCGGCCCCTTATCCGGTTATGGACCGATTACTTGTGCGCTGATCTCGTTCTTGGTATGCTTTCTCTTACCCCATCCCTACGCCCACGTTTGCATCTGGATTATCCGAGAATACGGTCCCGCGAAAGCACCTTGGGGTCACGCGAACACACTTCAGAATTTGGAACTGCACATTGCATTATTCATCACAACTCGCACCAAAGCCAAAACAGAAAACTTATTATTCATTCACAACTCGTAATCCATCCCGGATGGCTACGTCGACCGCATCCACGTCTGTAGCACCCACGGCACAAACACAAGCACAAATACAGAATCCTTCCCAGGACAGTTCGCCGGACTCGCTCAAGGCAGCAATCTTTCAACGTCTACACCCACGCGTGTATCTCGAACGATTTCTCGCGGAGGATGTGCGACCTGATGGACGTGCGCTCGGGACTGTTGGTAAAGAAGAAAACGAAATTTGGAGAGATATTTCAATTAATGTTGGTATGTCGTCTTCTTTGACATTCGTGTTACCGCAGAGGTAAATATGGTCGGTCTCTCACCTTCGCGTCCTCGCGCGGAACGCTATACCCAAAAGTCCGCCGCATCTGATTCGACCTTGGACTAACCAGCCCCTTTTCCCTAAAACCCAGGCTCGATAAATACTGCCGACGGTTCTGCCCTCGTTCGGATGGGAGGAACAACGATTGTATGCGGCGTTAAAGCCGAAATCGCTGAGCCAGACTTGGAGAGACCTGACGAAGGGTTTCTCGGTAAGTCCATCATTGTCCACTCAATCCATCCGTTCATTTCCTAAGGTTCCTTCCCGTATAGTACCGAATATCGACCTTCCAGCGGTGTGTCACCCCAAATTCAAGCCCGGTCCACCTTCAGATGAGGCACAGGTTTTGTCAGAACGACTGTTCGAGACACTGACTTCGTAAGTCTTTACCTCTTGCCTCCACTTCTCTTCTCCAACTCTCTCATAACTAACCTCTATTCTGTGCCTTCATCCTATGCGTCTCCTTCTCACAGGTCAACTTTCGTCAAGCCACAGTCTCTTGTGATACATCCTGGAAAGGCGGTATGGACGCTATACGTAGACGCAACGTGCATCAACTACGACGGAAACGTGTTCGATGCTGCGCTAATTGCAATGGTCGCCGCCCTAATGAACAGTAAGCATCACCCGACAAAACACTTTCACATTTCTTACCTCAATTAATATCACTCCCTAACAGCGAACTTACCAAAAGCGGTGTACGACGAAGATACGAACCAGACGATATGCCACCGCCACCCCAAATCACCTCTCACAATTAACGGGTTACCGCTATCTACTTCTTTCGGGATCTTCGACTCGTACGTGAAACCATTTCTTCTCATACGAAGAGCTCGTAACCTTTAATTATTGCTCTATGGGCGCAATAGAACACACGTACTAGCGGATCCAACAGCATTCGAAGAACCTCTGCTGGACAGTACGATCTCTATCATCACAGGCGAAAACGCTGTTTCGGAACCCGAATTGCTTAGTATTGTCCAACAAGGACTCGGCGTCGTCAATGGACAGAACTCGGCGGATAACGTCCTGAACGCGTGTATTAAAGCAGGGAAGAAGAGACGGGGAGAGTTGGCGAGGGTCGTGAGAGAAGCTGTTGAAGTCGGGAATGGTCGGCAGTCATAAAAAGGTTCTTTAAGATCCCAGGAGTTCACAGAGATCCCGGAAGGAGTAGCGGATGAGCCTTTTCGCGGCGGATATGGTAGAGTCCATGAACGCGTGAGTGAAAAGATTGGAGCGGAGGTGTGAGACGAGAGGCAGGTTGGCGGTGGCGGACGTGGAATGGGAGTATGAAAGAAGGAGGGGATGGATCTTTTTTCTCGAGTATAGTTTGAAGCCGCCGGTCCTCTGGGCATCTCCACGGACGAACCAGTCGGCGAAAAGGGCTTACTAGTGCCTACTACTGGAAACGACTGGGATGCTATTACAGTGGTCGGGAAGAACTAAAAATAAATCAATTGGAAACCAAATGGTATACTGGGTCCGTTCATAAGCGGTAAAGAAGACCTAGTTAAGAGTTAGCGAAGCCAAGATGCGGGGACCCGCTCTGGGTGCAAAAAGACGGTTGCCAGGGTGTAAGGGAACCAATCCAAAGGGTCGCCTTTGTGACCGGAAACCTAGTTCTGTGTATGCAAGATATTTGAAGAACCGCGTCTGTGTACGTGCACGGAAACGAGCAGGATGGGTGAAACTCGAGTCAAATGGCTTGGTCATGACCGAGCGCACATAGAGTGATCGGAGAACAAAAAAGAAAAGAGAAGGCCGAACCGAATCACGGCGCCGTCCGTCCATAAAGCTCTCAATGAAGGCTTGGCGATGACCGCCCCGTGGAAACTACCCATCGACCCGCGTAAAAAGGGAAGCAGAAAGAAGGGGCTCGGGCTCATGATCATATTCAAAACCCAAGGCCAATAACATTGGGCGAAGATGAGCTTGGCATTGCGGGGATGAAAAGGCGAGACGCGAGGTCGGATAGAAGTTAACTGAAAGTAAGAATGTTGGGGACAGGGAAACGGCCGGGTGGTTACATGAAGGATACCAGTGAATGGGTGGGTTGGGGGTTGGGGGGTTCTCATCATGTCCAACGGTGGTATGAAGATGTTTTCGGCAACTGATTAACCTAGATAATTTATCGCCGGGGGCGGCGAGCCATGGTACCGGTGTAGGTGTGGGAGTCTCTTTGGAGAGGGCCCTTTGCTTCTAAGGCTTTGTTCTATTTTTCTCACCTCGCTCGGGTTGGAGGGGACGTTGTTTGGGTACGGCACGGAGATGCCTTCGCGTTGGGTATTCAGTGGGCTTGCCGGTGAGCGTGTAGTGCTTGCTACTCGGTGCACATCATGCTTTGTGGATTGGTTATGGAGAACGAGCAGTTGACAAAGGCACCATGGTTGTTGTCAGGGATCTAAACATATGCACTCGGTGTGTACTTTTGATACGTCGATGTTCTCGCCTGTTCCCTGAACAATCCATCGATCGCGCGTGTTTTAAGCGTTTTCGGCTTCGCAGCGCCCACCAGGATCCGGATGTGTATGACCTCATGATTGGGGTGATTTGATGTTTGACGTATTCAGATCGCAAGTATCTATTTGATAGACAGGTCAATGTCATTAACGAGAGTATTCAAACCATCAGTCACATTCCGAAACCATCTTTATTGTATGTGCCTACTATGGTCTGGTCGAGCTCTCCTTTATTATACGCGCTTGAGTCGTCCGAAACTCAGCTGAATATCGGAACACTGGTTTAGCAAGGTCCTTATGTCATCTATGACGAGCGGAAATGTTTTCTGCTGGCCACCACCCCGCAGGGGCGGTGTTTGCACGGCTGAAGCTTGTCCTGTTTTGACCTTTTCAGCCATGTCCTTTCGTGATCTCGCAATTTGCGTAGAGAGCATTAGGAAAGTAAAGGGCCGGAACATGAGGCCTTGGGGCCCGGTCAGTACAGATACATATCCATGTCTTTGTCTACATAAATCGCATCTAGGATCAAGTCTAACCCAGAACAGGACCTAGCGGTGACATCCTGCTTCCACGCTTTTGCACGTCTTCGCATGAAGGTCTAGGACACGAGTGTAGACAATGGCGCAGGGACTCTTTCATGCTGACGATGATGGTGCAGAGTCATCGGACTCCGAGGTCGGCATTCACATATCCCTGCACCTGTGACATGTACATTGATTATGTTGTTTCACTTCACATTCTCTCCAACGAGGAGGTGTGCTCTATCGACACCTTCCTGTTCTCTGCTTCTGAGATATTGTACTTGCTGATATAGTGCATAAAGCCGTAGACTGTTGCCTTGGTCCTGTACCGGTAAAATCAAACATACTGCTGCCATTATCTACCAGAGACCCTCCTTGCGTCCAAGCTGTTGGCCGTGGACCACGATTTGTATAAGTTCTTGTTGTCGAGGGTGAGTTTACTGAGTGTATTATTCAGTTGTCTCGAAAGACGGCGATGATATCTGTTCTGCCCTTTGCAGCGTATAAAGCAAGCCGTTCGTTTAGGTTTATGAACTTCCCGGGCGGGGTCCATCATGGAGCCCAAATCTAATTGTGGTATTTTCTCTAATGCGGTTCCCGTGTGGCTTCGGAGTGATTGTAACCCATGCTCATGAGGCACGTTCGAAAGGCTCGAAATATTATTTCGTAGGCTTCAACTAAATCGCAAAAAACCTTCGAGGAAAGGGCCTAACAAGGGCTGGGATCAAAGTTTATATGACCAGTTCTGAACCGAAACGCGAATTGCAGCGTTCGGTTCTCGACGATCGACCCTCCAGGTTTTCGACTGACTCAGGATGAGGAAATGAGCTAAATTAGACCGCTGGTGGTGGGAGTACGAGACTGGAGCTTGTCGTGTGTATCTAACTGTTACCCATCATCAGGATCATGTAGCGTAAGCCCACGACTATCAATAAGCACCAAGCGCCGTCGCTCAATTGAGAAGCTGAGATTGACAATAAGGCTGTGAAGGTCTCCATTTAGTTGAGCGAGATATATAAATTGTATCGGCAATTAGACTTTGACATCGAACTCTCGAGGCATACGGCATCAATTTTTATGTTTTGCGACGTAAGTAAACTAGTGGGATGATCATTTCTCCACTATTTAATCCGGATTCCTGGACGAAGTATCAGAATCGATCGGAATCTATCGATTGGAATGTACGTTCCTTAGTGTGAACTCAATTTTTAGCAGTGGGCCCAGCAGCGAAAAGCGAAGTAGGGTTTTTCCTTCTGAGGCGCTGGTGACCACCCACCCTGAAGTTCTGGCGTGGATCTCAACAGACTTAGACTGGTGTTCACTCCATTCTTCCTTCTGAAAGAGCCTCACGCCCCGACTTCGGAGAACGGACCCGATTGATTTCCTATTCCGGCGCATGGAGTCGATATCTTCGGACCCAGTCCTGCCATAATATGCTTATTGCCGTTTGGCTATCAGCACCTGACTGGGGTACGGACACAAACTGGCAGAGGAAGCGGAGATTCCAAGAGAGTGCCGTTGATGGACGTCTCGTTGATTGGACGTCAGATGCAGCCAAGTTCGATAATGGTTATCTCCTCGATGAGGATAAAGAGTGGCAAGATAAAACTGGACGCATGGCGCAGGGGGCTTCCTTTATTCTCATTAACCTAGCGGGTGCTCCGTAAACAATGGAGTAATACCATGCAACGTATGGAATATTTGTGGCATATTGGCGTTCATTGTTGAGTCTTGAATTCATTTTATCGGAGCACATGCGTTAGAACGTTCTAAGTTTCGTTTCCAAGTGGCGGCTCACTAGGAGGCGGATCCACTATGTAGTCTATAAGTCTGGCAACGTCATCGCACGCCCCCAAGGACAAGCTCCAGGTCGCTTTTGGGCACGCTGGGGAATACGAAAGATGTGAAACGATAGAGGAAAGAGCGGCCGACCCTTGGAACCCCTAACCCCACATGCGTGCGAGAGATTTGAGATTGGATTCTTGAGATCACCGGCTGTCAAGCCACGTGGAGCGAGCACGCGATCGCCATGCTGCTAGTTTTGACACCACACGTGGCAAGGTGGCTGTGAACCATCCTGTTCCCGGGCTTCCATAAACTGGTTTGACAGGTCCGTGGGCCGTGTGGGCCCTGGACGGACAGAGGTGAAAGTTTCTCGTGTGTGATGTTGTTTACAGATTCCAGATGGGTATGTTGATGCTGTTGGAGATTTTTGATGGATCCGGGATCTCGCTTAGATCACATACATACATAATCGTGTTTTGCCTTCCTTGGCGTTTTCTTTTTTGACCTTGACCTTACAAGTTGCATTCAATCCTTGAGAGGGTCGATCTCGCTCCAGGCCGTAGCGCGTTGGCTTAAAAGAACCTGCTGTCGATATACTTTCTCTTCCGACCCCACTTAGCGGTTGCTCGCTCAACGAAACCCCCATCTTCACTCGCTTCTATCTTCAGCCGTATCATCGCAAGAATGGCCCCTGCCCCCATCGTCCTTTACCAGTACGGTGACAACATGTTCCATCATCGCTGGATGGATGAGGCCAACAACCTCGCGTTCTCTGTGTGAGTATACTCGTCTGTCATGACCAGGTCCTGCCTTACTCAACACCCGTCGCCACCGCACAGAACCGAGGTATGTGTGAAAACAGCTTGCCACATTCAGTTACGGTTCTCAAGGCGATGTTGCTGACTCACAGGCTAATAATTCCCCCAACCTCGTCATCAAACTGCACCGCGAGCCCAAGTGGGCTCAACTCCATCCATCTATCCTTGGACCAGAGAAATCTTGGTTCTTCCTAGGTCCTGCGAATAATCCCGGGTATGTGTGCTATGGAAATAACCAGACAAACCATGGCATGGTAGAGAAGTTTCGTAAGCAAAAGCGGGAGGGCAGCTCGTAAGTGCTAACTTCGCATACGAAACCGTACTGCGGTCGCGACCCTCATTGGCTTACTCGTGCACTCCTTAACAGCTCTCGCTATTTCACTACTCAGTCGGGCAAGGAGTATAAATGGAAGATATCGCCAACCAAAATGGAGGTGCGTCATCCCTACCGCTTGTTATGTGACAAGTTGAATGAAAACGCCACCAGTGTGTGGATGGTTGGGCCACGATCGCTATTTATGAAATCAGTCACCATGATGCGGAATATCATGGTAAAATTACATTGAAGTCGGCTGCTCTCCCCCTTGCAACCGAGATTATGACCAGCTTAGTCTTGAACAAGATGGCGCTTGACTTGGGCTGGGAGTGAAGATACCTGCCGCTGTTGTCGATTGTCACGTCTGTATCTGCTTTTGGACCTACTTGCTCCCCGTTCTTCGGTCATTCTATGCATGTTGTCCCCCTGCTGTTTCAGGATTGTATTTCTTGACGATTCATATCCCACATGTATAACACTGTCTGAATGTATTCTGAATCCATGCTTCGAGATCGCTTACAATTGCCGCCTTATGATTGTTATAATCTCAAATCCAATCGCGTCGTCTATTTTCGAAGTTACATACATATTTAGAGCGTCTCGACATTATCACCGCGGCAGCCGGACGAATTGCCATCACGGGTTCTCAGAGGTCTGATCTGCCGACACGACACATGTATCATGAGTACTTTACGTAGTGCCTCCGTGTCTCTCGAAAAGCCTACATTCATCAAGGTCATCAGATATCGATTCTTTTCCCTACTCATATTCCTCTTTACGCAACTCGTCCTGCAGCTCCCTCAAACGTTCCCATTCAGGCTCGTCTTCAAAATCCTTAGTGCGACCGACAAATATCCGCACGATACTACGAGCTTGTAACCTCCAGCTGTAGCCCTCCACACGCGGTCCAAAGTTTCTCAACAGGTCCACAATTTCCTGCACCTCTTTCACCGCTTCCCGCCACCGCTCGACATCAGTTTCACCCTTTTCCATTGTCCCTGCGACGCCATTCCGATAGGCATCCAGATACGCCTTGATGGCTTCTTCCCACTTATTTTGCCACGTCAAGAGGCGAGCGTAGGCGCGAAAGACCCGGGGGGACGATACGCGAGGTAAGACTATACGCTCGAACAGGTTGTTGACGTTCTTGAATAACCAACGGCCTTCATTGGGATTTGGGGGAATGTCGGAATCCGCATCATTCTCTTCCTCTCTAGGGGCCTTCGTAACGGCATTCACAAGCCTATCCAAAACGTCTTCATCGACGCTCTTGGCGCCCACTTGTCCTGAAGTCTCTTCCACCACCCGACCGAGTGCACGGCAAGCCTCGTTTAGCTCGCCCACATCCATTGACACGATCATGTAGTTGTACCACATGCGCCAGTTTTCGTAGCTGTATCGTAACCCTTGTTTCAATGCACGGAACGCCAGCATCTTATTGGTGAATGATATTGACTTGGTTGATTCGCCACTGTATGTTAATGATCCATCATCCTAAATCATTGATGGAGGTGGAGAGGAAATGAGAGAATAGTCAATTGACTGAGTTCGCCGCTGATGGAACCAGAAATACGGGAAGCCTCACCTTATCGTTTTGTTCGCCATCTCGCTTAGGGCTTGTACCCAAGCGAAGGTACATGCTTGCAAGGTTGCTCCAACTCTCTCCATCGTCATCGTCGATCGCTACACAGCGGCTGAATGCGTCTCTGGCACCTTCCCAATCCTCTGTCCGCATACATGCACATCCCAAAACGAACCACGAACGCGCCAACAGTGGATTAATCCTAACGGCTCGTCTCAGGCATGTGATAGCTTCGGAATACTTGCCCCGCGCGAAGTAATAGCCTCCCAGCGAACGCATGGCTCGGCCCGATGATTCATTAGAAACTGCCCACGCACGCTCGTAATGCTCGACGGCCTTCTCTGTCTCAAGATCGCCGAGAAGGCACCATAACTTTGCCTCCCGGGAAGTATCCTGAATGTGTCTCCTTGCCTCGAAAGTGGCCTTCCCACGCGAGAGTACGACATCAGCCTCTGACTTTCGCCCCTCCAATAGATCACGGATGATGGCAATGCCTTTATCCGGACGTTCCATTGATCCCCAGCATTTGACGACCTCTTCCCACATCTCGAGGCGCTCAAAGATCTCAAGAGCCGATTTGACGACCCCCAAGCTCATAAACCTAGTGGCAAGCTCCTTCTCCAGCTCCCATTTGCTCGGCAGTGGGATTGAATGGAAATAACGGAGTCGTTCTGATAATGTGGAATCTGAAGTTGGCATTTGATCGATTAATGCTTGCAGCTGGAGCGTCGAGCGCTCAACCGTGCGTGTACGTGAGGACTCCAGACGAGATCTGAGGAGCAGGGCCATCGTATGAACCGACCAATTACGTGGATGAGAGATGACACGGGCTACGTAAGGGGACATTTGTTCACTCGTGAGCCCGTGGGACGGTGAGGTATTTTTAACGTTGAGGCACAAGGAAAGGAAGATGCATTGGTCAATGGGGTGAAGCGGCGGTTGGTTTTGGGGATTGATGTGAGTGAGGCGGGAACCGGCCGAAGCTGGATGAGAGGAGGTGAATTCCGTCTGTTCGAGGAGGGTGTCATCATTTAGAGGAAGGGATTCTGGAAGAGTGGATGAAGTGGTCCGTTGTGGATCCTCGGTTGCGCTGGAGGGTCTGGGATTTGGGGTTGGAGAATCGGTGGAGTGGGGTGTGGCGGCCGCGTCGTCGTTCAGCTGACTCTCGGCGAGTAACACAAGCTGACTGAGTTCCGTCTGCTGGAATTTGGTCCGCTTTCCCAGCGCTCCAGTCAATTCATATGCCAAGCCTGTGGCGCGTGCAGCTTTGACGAAGTATTCCGCCGCTGACTTGTCCTGAGAATGTATATGGTATAGCCGCCCACGTTCCAGATAGAGTCGACCTAACAAATCAGGCTCGGAAGAGACAATGGACTCCAAGGGTTCCAAAGAAGCCGAAAGCAGATCTGGGTCTGCGGCAGGCTCATCCAGGACTTGTTGGTGCACGAGGGCAGTCCGTAATCGCCACCATTGAGCGGTCTGTAGGTGCTGATACGGAAGGGTTAAAAGGAGTTGTGACAGTCTCAAGAAGACAGGCACGGCAGCAAGATGGTAAGCAGGTTCGCCTCCGTAAGCCAATTCTGCAACGGCCTTGTTCCTGATGAAATCCTCTGACAAAGAAGCACACGATTCTGATTTGTCAGCGACTATGACTTCAAGGGCTTTGAAGTCCAGGTCCGGCCCAGTCCAGTTGGCCTGGATAAAGGCGTGGAGGAATGCGATCGCGAGTGAGAGCCGCAGTAGTTCCTGTTCTGCGAGGTCACCGTCGGAAGACACGGAGAAGTTGAATATTTCATCAAAGGGACGATCAAAGTTGTCACTGTGAGCACAGATTAGCTTGCGTGCCTCCGGTGAAGTAAGGGCATCGCGGAGTTCTCCAGCAATGACTTTCTTCGCGATCTGAACAACAGGAGAGTCGGAAATGGTTATATCGCCGCCCCAGGTGCCTCGGAGAAAGGACTTTTCTATCAGCAGCAACGAAGCCCCGTCCATGGTGAGTCTGGGAAGAAATGATGCATCGCAGGGACCACTGTGCAACTGATCTTGCAAAAATGACTTACAAACCAATCGATCATCAATCTTATCTAATGCCATTTATAGATACGCCAATCCTTGGGCTAGCAAGCGATTGTCCGTAAAGCCTATTCCACGTTCGACCTCGTCCAGCCCTATGCTATGTGTAGTAAATCGTGACAACGAGTGCGCAGGACTGAGAGAACGGGGGAATAAGATCTGAGCTATGCTCACAGCCCTGCAGTTTCCACCGCCGCTGAATCGTGTAAAATTGCTGGTATCATCGGTATCCCTAAAGATACTGGGTCTAGTACCATCCAGGGACTTTTCATGAGGCAGCGGCACATCTCTCAATGGTGACGGATGGGAAAAGCTCCGCTGAGATCGTATCACATACAATGCAAACAGCCCGGAAAAATACAGGGATAGATTTGGATAGAATACTTTCACTGGACCAATCAGGCGGATTAGAAGCAACACGTACAGGGACTTTCCTCGAACATCATGTAAGGTGGCTCCAACGTACATACTTATTTCAGTCCGTCAGGCTCAACATCACTCTCAGCTCCATTTGGTGCTAACATTTGGTACCTAGTCATGTAAAATGCATGTCACCGGGGATAGATGTTCATACGAGCTTTAGCCGCAATCCCCTTGATTTTCCAAGGCACTGGGCCACGAGTATTTCAGCTCTTGGATGCCGCATTCAGGGCACGGTTTGCTCGGTTACCGGTGTCGTAGAACAGCGACTTTCAGATGACGCGACGTTGCTCTGTAGCCAAGGGGTCGGATGTCTCAGATCTCAGAGGCTTTACTTGCCCCCTGCATGCTTTTCTATAGTCGTTCGCTGAAAGTCGCGCTGATAATATAACTCGAGAACGATGGGTGAATGAGTAGAAAGGCTCTCAAGATAGAATAAACTGAGCGGGGGTCTGAGAGTTTTCAACAAATGCTCCCAGTGAATCAGTGATGAGGCGATTCCTGTGCGTACAGACTTAGCTGGAGAGCTCACAATGCGTCCACGAATCCAGGCCGGACTGAACTTAATAATGGTACATTACGTCAGCAGCCGATCAAACCCAGCCCCCAGTTCTCCATCCCTCAACAGCCCTCGCCACAACCTTCGTGCACATGTTCAGTGGTCAGCCTGCTGCAGTCGCCTGTCTATCATATTCCAATGGACGCGGATTCTCGCAGGATAACAGTATATGACCTTACAGGTCTTCGCGTCCATCCCAACGGCTATAGGGTTCATCAAACGCGAGTGAATCAGGAGCTCGGAAAGTATCCATGTAATATTCAGGATTCGCGAGGATGGGTTGCAGATGATGCTGGGGGCTTTATCTCCGTACCAAAATACAGGAGTGAGAAGAAAGCGCCATCATTTGATGCCGAATACATTGAAGCGGAACAGGAAGACAGGCCAGAGGATGAGCAGGAGGACGAAGAGGAGGTGTTAGGGAAAGGAAAGAGGAAAAAGAAACAAAGTAATATGGGTCCTGCCAAGAAGAGAAAGTTTATGCAGGACGATAGCTATATTTCAGCACTCTCACGAACCAGCGAGGGGTCGAGTAAAGGCTTGGAAATGCCGTCTCAAGTACGTTTTGCCACCACGAATTTTCCACGTTTTATTTATTACCTTGTCAGGATTTGCTTAAAAATATACATTATCTTGCAGCAAAGTATTATGATGAGCGTGGCCTGCTGGTGAACGCAGCAAAGCGATACCGCGAGGCAAAAAAACTACGAAAGTTCCGCAAACTTGGACGCTCGTCCGAGAGCACGCTTGAGGACACCCACAGCAGTCAAGGCGCGGATGCAAGTGACACTGATCAGGTTGTAGACAACAACACGGACGAACGGCGAAAAGAGGTCAATCGGGACATGTATAGAGTATTGGATGGTAGCGCTCTTGTTGCCATAGGTAGGTTCTCCTTCGATTTTGCTTATTTCAACCACCGATGTCTTCTTTCTAGGTGTACTCACACAAGAATTTGTGAGAAAATTAGTTGGTTCAGAA
This sequence comes from Podaxis mareebaensis, assembly GCA_018524725.1. NCBI lineage: Eukaryota > Fungi > Basidiomycota > Agaricomycetes > Agaricales > Agaricaceae > Podaxis > Podaxis mareebaensis. The sequence goes on along the minus strand of JAEUWP010000224.1, from coordinate 44,866 downwards.
AGCCGGGGCAAACGTGCGAAGCCTTTATCAACCTCCGACGATGAGGCGGGCTCAATGGAAGAGACTGGTGACAGTCCGATCGAGGATTCACAAGATGAGGGCGGATTAACGCAGCAGACATGTTCCAGGACGTCAGAGGAAGACAGCGATGTAGAAGGCGAGGATTATGATGGGATCCAAGGGGCATGTTGTGAGAATGAGAAGGAGGATGGGAGTGACAGTAAAGGGTGAGGGAACCTTGATGAAGATTTGCAGCTTTGTGTAGATGGATTATATTAGGACGAACGGTAACAAAAGAGCAGATAGATAATTAAGTGCTTGACGACGAACCAGCTGCTGCTGCACGGTACTTCTCTCTCCAGTTTTCCTTCAGCGTCTCGGAGGTTGAGATTTTGTGAGGGTCATAGTCAGGTGGCAAGGTTCCATCATCCCAACTCTTAAGAACGTTGGCTCCAACCTTGCCCATGTGTGGCCCAGGGAAAATCTTGAGTCGTTCCAGACGGCGGTCTCGTAGCTTGTTCTTCGGCAACATGCCAGAAACGGCCTGGCGAATGATCTATGTTGGTAGGTAAGCAGAGAACGTGAGGAACAAAAACTGGAGACGCGCATGGTCAGGATTCCTCTCCATCATATTTCTGTACGGTGTCTCCTTTAGACCACCGGGGTACATGGTATGCTTCCGGAATAGTAGCTGTTCGTCCTTCCGTCCGCTGACTTTGACCTTCTTGGAGTTGGTGACAATGATATAGTCTCCGCAGTCCACTGTTGTGTAGGTATTAAGAAGGATTCCACGCAAAAGATTTCAACGCGACTCACCACTTGGATCATAGATTGGTTTATGCTTGCCCATTAGCACGAGCGCAATACGCTCCGCGAGTTTGCCAAGGACACGTTCGGATGCATCGACGTGATGCCAAACTCGGGCATATGCGAGAGCGGTCTGCGCGATACTTCAGTATTATTTCGCACCAGAACATCGTTTATACACTCACATTACCAACGGCTTGGGACATTTGTGGGGTCACTGGCGGTGACCAACGGATTCATGAACATTTTCGTAGCCCGCCATCAATTTCCCACGGACAATCCGATCCTCCGACAGCATCATTGCCCGCAACAAACTCTAACTCCCGAATAACCTCCTCCGCCCATTGAATATGTACTGGAACGTTTTCATCTCCTTACATGAAACAGGGCATATCACACGTCCGTTACTTTTCTCTCAGAGACTTTAGTGATGGCACCCTGGATCATCGATGGGTATCACGTTCGCACTGAAAGGTCGCCTCAGTTAGAGACACGGATAGACGTCTTCTATTGGTGACACGCATCTTTTAAACTCTCGTGTTGGTCATCGTCTCTAGGCCGCCGATGATCAATGAACATCATAGAACTCCTGATTCTTCTATGAACTCGAAATCGGAATCTTAACATGCTCTCTCACGAAACAATAACCAACTCAATGGGAGAACCACGAAAACGCTTACCTATGTATCATACCTAACGGCAGCTCGCTGGGTCCACACCTTTGGAACTCAGGCCTTCCACAGTTCATGAACGTGGATTGTCGAACCGCCGTCATCTCATCATGCGAGTCTGCGTCATACCATCAGCATGTATCATCGTCAAACCTGGGCTTGGGGTCATTTTTTCAGTCTGGGGAGCTCAGCTCTGAAACTGTCATACTATGGACCTTCCTTTCTGCGCCGGGTCTTGTCATGTGCACGCGGTGAAGCTTTCCCCCCTGACTCTAGTATAGAAAAGCCTGTAGGTGATGCCATAAACGCCGCAGCGCTTATCTCTTCCGAGACAAAAGTGGATGTTGCATTTGCAGCATGGATGACAGGCTTCCCAGAGATTGATGTAGGTTTGTGACTTCGTGGCGTTCCCTCTGGACTCTTTCCCGAGGACATTCGCCTGTCCTGGTCCACTGGCTGGCAACTTGTTAGGTTACCGGACCTCCAGGGTGCCTTTGTGTGTGGATGGGAATGCTACCCAATTCCCTTCTCTCCCTGGATGTGAGTCGGAAATAAGGCTCAAGATAGGGTGTCTAACACCCCGCAACGAGAATGTGTCGTGTGTGGTTCTACTTGATGGAAGCCACCACATTGTTCAGCGTTCTCTTTCTCCATTGGCCTGGAACAGGACTGCCGGAGTTAACATCCTTGCTGGGCTGAAACCACCTCAATATATCCCTACTGCGACACGTTGGTTGGAGCTCAGAAACCTTCATGGTTTAGTCCGATTCGAGAAACCCAGATTATTTCGACCTCTTGGAAGCTTGGCTACCCTTGCTTATTTCCTTCTTGAAGCCTATTTCACTCCTGCTTCCGATCCAAGTTACTGGATCGCGAAAGCCTTTCCCCCATTTAAATGCTATCCGTTCTGACGAAACGGACCTCATGTGGGACTTCTGTGGTCCAGGGTACTTGGCCGACGCAAACGCGTCCATTGAGGGACCACAGCGCTCGGTACTGGTGCAAGTCGCGGCAAGATCGATCATCCACCTGCTTGGCGGCTGCATCCCCAGCTCACCGTGGACAATGATGCTTATCCGCCGTAAACAAATCAATGGGACGCCATAGTTGTCTGCTTACTGGTCGATGGCGCTGTCTCATCGCTGTTACGACCTGTGGGCATGGTTATTCATGCGCCGCATCTGCGATATCTCAACATGCTTACGTTCATACGTGTAACTGAACACCGACCGGCCATATCGTCGGGGGGCGTTTCATAAGAAGCGACCTCTGTTTATGATTACAGCAGTTCTGTTAACCCTTTACAGACGATCTCGTACTTCCCTGCCTTCTGTATTGCGGTACAGACTGAGGTCGTATCGCTAGCATCAAATTCTATCCTTACCCCGGATACCCTCGTGAATTTCGCCGACAATGCTTGGATATACATAGACGCCTACATCCTTAGCGGTCGTCGATTATCACTGAGCACAAGTTGTGTGCAATGTACCAACCCTTCTAGCATTCAGGTACACCCGCTCCGCCTAAATACTATTTCCTATCTGCTTGGTTTCGGCAACACTAACAAAAAAATAAAGAAGGTGAACGAAAGTTCCAAAATAGATGTAACTTATTCACCCAGTAAAATGGATGCTCGACGCTCGTGTGAGTGTTGTATGGATCGATGTTATAATAGGTATGTACCTCGTACATTGTTAGAGATCCGAGGAACAGAGCCGGTGGGTGCGCTAACTGAACTACCGTGGAACCTCTCGTCTGATTTCCAGTTTCAGAGGTCGGGAAAAGGATGCGTGTGCTTTGTGATTTTATCCCACACTTTAAATGTTCGACGCACGGTTCGGGATGGGGTTTCATAATGACCGCTGATGTTCTATATTGAAGGATCAAATGTTTCGAGCGAGGATCTGAACCAACGGCTCTTCAAGCGATTTGGATACCCGTTGCAGGCTCTCCTCTCGTCTTTCTTTGCCAGGCGGTCCCGCAATTCAGACCTGAGGCCTGAGACCCGATGTTTGCTCTCGTTTTCTTGCCCTTCAACACTGGACCGGTACTTGTTTAGGTGGGGTGTTCTCACCAAAACCCAGAGCTTCTGATGGAGTGCATCTCAGGTGTTTTGATGTTGAATTCAAGGAACCTTGAACAATTCAAGTCCCAGTCCTGGTGACCATATCGTGCTGGAGTCGCCTGACCAAGGTGCCCGAGTCCATTTCCGAACTATGTCACAGGCTGTGCTTGGATAAGGTTTGGAGCAGACATACCTCCTGGCTTCTGCGGCAGCTAAACATAAGCCCCGTCACCAGCGCAGGAGTCTTCTGATCTCGCTGGAAGGTTACAAGCTGAATGCCAGGATCCGTCTTTGTCGCACCTCGAGACCTAGTTAAGGCTTCGACCCAGGAATTTTGTGCGTGCATCCAAACCTCACTGCTAAAATCGACAAACGCTTTGATGGTGATTTAAAAATAAATGAAGCATTATAGCGAATTTTAAGCACCAAAGAAAAGTCATTCAGTGGCAGGCATAAGTAGGCGGCAAGTCCCTACCAGGTCCTGTTGTGAGTAGGCACCTATGATCCCATGTGGCGCAGTTTCAACGTTGGTCCCTGGAAAACCACGAGACACTCTTCTCCTTCCCCCCAAACCTCAAGGCTTTCTTCTCTCTGCCAGATGCGTGAAGCTTTGCTGTTGTGTGGGATCTCTGCTGCAATGAAGGCCACCCAAGAAAATCACGGCCCCGAGCTCCAATAAGAATGTGGCATTGGAAATTCTTTCAGAAACGGAAATTGAAGTCTCAGTAACAAAATCCATCTTGGCACTGGAATTGGTCACCCTTAGTATGTTTTCCACGTTGTCAATGCCAGGCCAATGCTCGTCACATTACATGCCAGCCTGAGGGTCTGGATTATGAGTAAGGATAATCGACTTTGTTCTGCAGTGGTACGCTTGCAGACGGAGCATGACGTATGTAATCAAGGTAAGGCGCCTGACCCTCAGACTGAACCTTTGACACCAGTTGGCACATTGCGAGGGCCATCCGAAAGCTCATCCTTTTGTCACAACCTCCAATTGCTAATTGTATCACACCATGCAGAGATTCTGCCGATGCTCAGCTCGTCGACGAAGCACCCGAAATTAGGACCTAGATTTGATTTCTCATCCTTCACAATGTCTGTGTCCCATACTTGGAAAGACGTTCCTTCAGGAATATGAGTGACATAATCTACAGAAGTCGTGAGCTCTCGCCAGAGATCGGGCGAACCGATGAATTCGAACGAGACAATCCCGTCCATGGTGTTTTGATGTAATGTGTGTGGGTACTGTCCGGTGAGATGATGCCTGGGTTGCGACCGTATCATAGGCTTAATTACTAAGACTCGTACAATGGGGCAGGCGGGAACCCTTGATTCCAGGCAGGATTGTTTCGCCACCCGAGTGTTCCGCAATGTACGGATACAGCATATATGTAGGACCAAAGTCCTAGGCTACACCATTTGGTGCCACGGTCCAACTAGGAACACCGTGTGCAACAACTGGGCCCTCACCGTCGATGATGATGAATAATGGTGGGGGTGGGCAATAAAATGATGTAAAAAATGGTGGGGATTGGGAAGCCATTAATGGATCTTAGGCACTATAGTGACAACTAGCTCGAACAACCCCGCTGAGTGCCCCAGATCATCTTGATGGTCATTCTCAGTGCGCCTCCCGTGATAACGATTAATGAGACACTATTTCAGCCTTCAAAGTATTGATGAAGCCCAGGGAGTCTTTTCCACCAGAAGATATTAAGATTTATGGTTATACTTATCATCACTGAGCGGAGAGATGACACCCAAAATCTATCTGCCCGCAGGATAACCGTGCATCGGGGCCCGCTGTGCCGATGTTTGGGTTTTGAATGGCTTTACGGAAGATGACGGCCGGTTTAGTTTCTGACGGAATAGCGCTTTGTCCTAAGGCCTGGCGGAGAAATTGGGGAGAAATTGGGCTACGGCTCTGGCATGCAAGAACTATATATTACACCGCAGTCGAGCTATGAGGGAGGCCAAGATAAGACCAAGAAAGCGGAATGTATTCCTACGTACCGAATGAAGTCGTTAAGGAGTTGAAACATTTGCCTAGAAAAGCGCTACTCGCCAACGAAATTTATTGTGCAGCGTAGGGTGTTGTGTGTAGCTATGTTAACGGCCGCCTGTTGTCCAGATGGTGTGATCATCACATTGACTAAGTGGATAACTGTTGCTTCTGGAGGAGACGAAGAATATGTGCAGAGTATATGTTCAAGTAAGAATGCTTGACCTTAGAATAGGACCTTGACATCAAAGGTCAACGTTTCAACATTCAAAACGGGTCGCCTCTCCGATGAACGTCGAACGTTTGAACGCTACTTGATGCCGGCTGTCAATAAGGCACATGTTTCCCACGAGGGGGTTCACGTTCGGATCTTATGCAACAGTCTGCTTGTGCCCACGCCACTAACGAAACATGAGAGAGCGGAGTCGAGATCTGTTACAGTTTTCTTGATGAGACATGAATTACCCTCGACCTTCAAAGCCACCCATCGGGACTGGTTGGGGACTACGTGTGGATTCAAAGTAAAACTGCAAAAAAATAGATTTCGAGCAACAAAAGTTGGGTGTCTCCGAAGGTTTTGTAAGTTTGCATATACGTAAGGAACCGCCATTCCTAATACCCAGGTCTTCGCTTCTGCCGCTGTTTCTAGACCGGCAGGAAGGCATGTAGGTGGTGGATCGGTTCTCCATCGCCGAACCGAAGTGACAGAGAAGCCATAAGACATCAACTTCATGACAGAAAACCGTTTCAAAGCGTGGCCTTGCGCAGGATCATGTGGGAGACGGGCTACGTGATAAAGGTCAATCCATGCGCCAGGTGAAAATTTTGTCTAGTGGTTCAGCATGGTTGTTCCTCGGTCTCCGATGAAGGGGTTGGAACCGAGAAGCATGCGCTGGACAATATTTGATGCTGGGAAAGGCGACGATGATTACACCTATCGAACACTCCCGATGAGAACATAAAAGAGGTACGTATTGAGGTTGTGGCATCGGTATCAAGGAAAAGTAAGTTATGCTCCATTTGCGCATTGCTGAGCAACGCTATCGCGACCGTTCTATGCGATTTTGGGTGGGGTCATCGAAGAAATGGGGTCGTCGACCTGGACCAGTTACAGCTCCGAAAAAAATAAGCATTCTTGAGCAATTTGGCCACGTTTAAGGTCTGGGGCCAAATCTACAATCTGACGCGGCATTTGAACTCAACAGAAGTATCAATTCCTCAAAGCACTCAACAAAAGCTCCCGAAATCGGTCCTCCAATATCACATACAAATACAAGCATCTCTCCATGCCCTGCAGAACGAATACTACTTCCTCCACTCCGAAGCTCTCATCCATTCCCTCTCAGAATTACCCTTCCGCCCCAACTTCCATATCTCCACTACCGAAACTCAACAGGCGGCACCCACTCCGGAACATTCCCGAATTCAAACTTCTGGCTCTTGAAAGCCTCCACAACACCTTCCGGAAGCAGCCCCGAATACCCCTGAGGCAGCATCGAATCATACGGCGTCGCTTTATATCTCCCTTTGATTGCCGCGAAGGCAGCGGCAAAGTCTGGCTTAGTACTTGGGTTCGTTAATGGGTTTGTGCTTGTACTTGCGACAGTGTTCGTGGTGTTGGTGAAGGGGGTAGGGAAAGCGTTTTGTGACGGCGGTGGGTTGAGTGGATTGAAGGGGCTCGTATTTACGAATGGACTTTGGTTTTGATTTGCGCCAGCATTGAGTGGATTTTGGGCAGCTGACAGCGGTGTGAAGGCTGAAGACGTAGGTCCGGCATTGAGCGGATTGAGGGGGTTCGTCCCACCGCCGCCAAGTGTCCCACCGCCTCCAAAGGCGGATTGTGGCTGACTTGAAGCTGCGCCGAAGGCTGATTGTGGTTGACTCTGCGCGCTCCCAAATGCAGATTGTGGTTGACTTCGTAGACTCCCGAACGCGGATTGAGGTTGATTTTGCGCGTTCCCGAAAGCGCTAAACGCGCCTCCGCCTCCTTGTTGCGGCGGTTGTGATTGTTGACCAAAGGCAGGTGTCGTTTGACCCTGTGCCGTTCCAAATGCTGAGGGTTGCTGTCCTTGGGTTTGGCCGAACACGGGTGCAGGTGCACCAAATCCACCAGCGGCATTCGTACCACCACTCTGTTGACCACCAAATACCGAACCACCGCCAGTACCACCCGTATTCCCGGCACCAAGACCAAAAGCGCTCGGCTGTCCAGCAAATGCAGAGAAGCCACCACCGCCACCAGTACCTGCGCCACCAGAACTCTGGTTCGCAGCGGCAGCGGCAGCCGCGAACGGACTCGAACTTGCATTCGAGAACGCACTAAACGCGCCAGACGCAGGTTTAATCAACGACGATGGTTGACCAAACACAGACTGCGGTTGTTGTTGTGGTTGGCCAAATGAACCCTGGCCAAACGTTGCTCCGCCTGTTGTGGCTTTGTGTTGAGTCTGGAGAGAAGAAAAGGCGGATTGGGGGGCTTGGGATAGTTGGCCAAATGCTGATGGTTGTGTGATGTTGGTGGGTGCGCCGAATGCGCTTTGGCCGAATGTGGTTTGGCCAAAAGCGGGCTTGCCAAAGGCGGAGGGGGTCGTGGAAGAGGTGGAGGCAAATGCGGAGGTGGAGATAGATGTCGGGATGGATTTTGTGGTGAGTGGACTTTGATTCGCGGCAGTTTGGAAGGCTTGCGTGAGGTTGTTTCGTGCATTCTGGGGTGGGAAGGTAAGGTGAGTGAGTCATGTGGATGAAGGTTGTATTGCATACGGTGTAGGCTTGGTCCGCGGCTTGGATCTTGTTGGTTTCATAAGTGATCTAAAAGCATATATGTGTTGAGGCGCGTGGCTGCAATGGCAGAACATTAACTCACATATTCCTGCACATTTCCTGCCCCTAACGCACGAACTGCACGCACGCGGAGCTCTTCCATAGACTCATCGAGCCCAGGAAGTAGGTTCGGTTCGTGTTTCGCAGGCCCGTATGTCGACAACGGCCAGAGCGGTTTATCCGACGTCAAGTCCGACTTCATAGTGTCCTGGCTATGGAACCCATGTCGAAGTCAGAAAATCAGCTTGAGTTGAGAGTAATAGAACAAACGCACGTAAATAATAATATCGGCTTGTGGGCCGATGCACTTGTGTTGGTCCAGCTTTGATCTGGAAAGGACCGAGTGTCAAGGGGTGCTTGAACGCGATGTTAATGTTGGGTCGTTTGACTCACTGCCAAAGCTACCCCGTTGATTTGCGGGATGTTCATTCCTGCAATTGTCGCCGAAGCGACATTGGCCACGCAGAAAGTACTGACATACAACCTAGGAGGAAACTGTCAGAACGAGCTCGAGACAGGAATTGGAAACAACTGACCATGGGGTAGAGATGAGAGGAGGAGAGCGTCACGTGGTCACTGCTCTCTTGCTCTCTACTCGAATGTCAATGAAGACTGAGGAAACAAAACCTGCCACCCCGGCTGCACAACCAGCAGGGTCAACGACGGCTACGACCCAGACGACCCCGGTGACACCTGCTGCGACATCAACGACACCCGCACCGACGTATGCGACTTCACCCTGGCCTGCTACAGGTAAGCCTCTCCTTTCTGCTCCTGCACGGCGATGACGACTGACGCAACTGTAGCTGCGACGCATGCAACGTAATTATCTCTTACGATGAATACTAAGTCCTTCTAATATTGCCTCAGAGCAATTTCATACCAGCATTACCAACCGTACTCTTCCCATTATCCCCAGGCAGCGTACGGTCACTATCAGTATGCCACCCCCTTGACCACCCAGACTATGCAGGCACAGCTGTCACGTCCTACAACAGCAACAACGCCAGTGGCTACGACAGCGACAACAACCACTGCGCCAACAACTAATGCCTCAAATGTGGACACTGCGGATATCGCGACACTGAATGATGCTCTGGGAAGCGCGGGCGTTGACCTGAGGGTGCGTCTCATTTCGCTACTTCACTATTTCTCATCTAGACAGTCTATTCTTTCATTAGGCTGAAGAAGAATCCCTACAACGCTCGCATGATCAACACCAGCCCTACAGGCCGTACGAAGATCGCACCCGCAAACAGCCTCCCAAGCCCGCCTTCGACACCATCCACCTGGGCACAAAGATGCGAACAATAGGCACCTCCCATAAAGTGACACGAATCCCGGAAGACACTATCAACTACCTCGCACTCGCCCTTCGCGCACGTCTACAAGATCTCATTACAAATATGATCGCAGCGTCACACCACCGTACCGATACACAATTCGACCGGCCTGCGTCACTTTACAGCGACGGAACGCCAATGTGGAGAATTGTTGTAAGGTCAGATGTTGCGAAGCAGCTTGCGGTGTTGGAGAAAATTGAGAGAGACGAGGAAATGAAAGTGAGGAGGGAGAGGAAAGAAAGAGCGGAGATGACTGCTGCGCATGCGGCTGCTTTGGCTGCGCAGGCCAACGGAGCCGCTGCTGCGAGTGGAGCTAGTGCTGATACGGGTGGGGCTGGTGGAACGGAGGAGGAGGGTGGCGCAAAAAAGAAGAGGAAGAAGGATGGACCAGGTGTAACGGCAAGGAATATGTCAGAGGATGTGAGGAAGAAGATGTCGAATGCTGTCGCTACTCAGGCAGCTGGCTTGGGTGGAAAATATGCTTGGATGACAGCTGCCAACGCCAGTTCACCGGCGCCGAAACCTAAACCCGCCCCCGCGGCAACAAGTACGCCAAGCGCTGCACCGGCAATTACGACAGCAACTAGTGGTGCTGCTACTAGTGCTACAACGAGTACTACAGCAACAGCAACGACAGGCAGTGCTGCCACCACGGCACCTGCTACGAGTTCATGGGCAAGACCTTACGTACCGACAAAAAAGTCATCATCTGCGACGCCGGTTCAGTCCGCGGCGGAGGAGGATACGCGTGCGACGGTGACGATGCGAGATGCAATGTTTGTGATTGAGAAGGAACGGGGACACGGTGGGGGACGGGGAGCAGCTCGGGGCTTTATCTAGAGTCAGAAAGTGTTGAGTGTGTCAGGTGATCACTGTAACGTGGTCAATCAAACAAGTTTGCCATTGCGCCATTGCACAGCCAGTTCGGATCTTTGCCCTGAGACGCCCACATCTCAGTCTCCCTCCATGAGCTCATGCACCCGCAGACCCTCAAACAGACTATTGCTCAAGCTCTATCTCTCCCAGAGGACTCCTTTTTGAACATACAGGACAGAGAAGTCATAGACTCCGAGATCACCTCCCACGAGGCACTTTTACAAAGCCTTGCCCAGCGTATCGCAGCCCTCAAAAACCATCGCAACTCACTCTCTCCAACATGGCGTTTACCTATGGAGGTTCTCAGCGACATCATGCTTGTTACAACCCAGATGTCTATCAAGGAGAATAACGAATCGGAGGTGTACCCTACGGCACTTCCTGTCCCGCTCGTCCTTGGCCAAGTCTGTGCGGCATGGCGGACTTTGGCATGGAAACTACCCGGACTCTGGTCGACCATTCCCCTAGCTATTGCGAAGTCTCGCTACGAAAAGCAAATCGGACTACTTGACGAGTGGCTCGCGAGGGCGGGAGATCACCAGGAACTCTATATCGTTCTCACCCTCTGCCATGACAACACGGAATTACAATACTGGAGAGATTATCCACCCAAAGAGGTCCTCACCCGATTGTATAAACGCTCCGAGCAGTGGCACACGTTCTACTCGACGCTCCCAAACTTATGCTTCGATCTCTTTGCGAGTGTGCATGAGAAATTGTCGAGGCTGCACACGTTAATTTTGAACCGATCGGGTCGCTTACCGTATGAGCCTTTTTTAAACGGCTTCCATGGGGGTATAAATAACCTTGGAGGTATTCAGGCTGGTGCCTTTGTCGCGCCACCAATACATTTTACTGTCAATGCTCCCGCCCTTGGGGCCGCGGGCATTGGTATTGCCGGCGGACCGAACATTCCATTGACGGGGATCACTTTTGATGATGAAAACCCGAGGAGGAGGAGGAATCCATGGTATATGCTTTCCGTAGCCCCTTCGTTACGCACAGTCGTCCTACCCGAAGGACTCAACCCGTCCGATATTTCACTCCCCTGGGCCAATCTCACTCACCTCGAGGTCCGCACCATACCCATCGATGACTGTCTACGTGTTCTCCAATTAACGCCACAAATCCGCTCATTCGATTTTTACGGAATATATTCTGGCCCTCTCACATTCCTCCCCACACCCCATCTACACTTGCAGGAGCTGCAGAAATTCAGTGTATTCTCCGACCCAGCAAACCTGTCCCACTTCCTCGACTCCCTCACAGTACCCAATCTCTACTGCATAGACTTCAAGAGCACGACGGGAACACTGTCCCTCGTCACAACACAGTTGACCCAACTTGTCCAACGGAGCGGATGTCACTTGAGAAAACTGGGTGTATGCATCCCCAGTGTCGGGCGCTCCGAAGAACAGATTATAAACTGTCTGATGGGAGAGGAATTACGAGGACTAGAAGAACTAGCTTTGGAGAGCTGGCAAGTCGACGTCGAGGGCCTCTCGAATGTGTTTCTGGAAAGAATGAATCCAGAGCGGAGAATACGCACAGTGAAAACATATTCGTATGATTTGGATTCGCCTGTGTTGGATAGTGTGATTCTAGGACCGGGATGGGTTGATGTACCGACGGATGAGGTGCGAGATGTCGTAGAGCAGGTGGTAGAAGTGCCTGAGGGGGAGTGGGTTGAGCCGCAGGAGATCCTATTGCCTAGTCTTGTGGTGATGTCGTATAGAGGGACGTTGTCGTTCAGCCCGAAGACGCTGAAGGAGACGTTGCTTGCGAGGTGGAGAAGAAAGAGTCGGAAGAGGAACGTGACTAGGTTTGTGTCCCCAGGGGGTCCCGATTGGGTGGAGGAGGGATCGGAAGGAATTGGGGATGCTCAATGGGCTAGGAGCGAGCGTGAGGTTGTGATTGGGGAGGAAGAGGATTGGTTCCCGACCGCCGTGATTTCTGCTTTTGAGATATATGCGCCTGAGTCTGACTTTAGAGAACCGATTGATGAGGAGACGAGTTTAGCGTTCAGGGAGATGTTGAGGGATGGGTTGTGTTTGAGTATTGAGACTAAGAGAGGTGTGCTTGCTTTTTGATTTGGACCCTAATTGTGGGATATGTATTTTTTCTATATTTATGTCTGATCTGTTATTTATTTAATATTCAGTACTAGCCCATAATGTGGGCCTGCTTGTGTCTATATGTGTCAGAATATTTGATCTGCATAGTGAAGTACACATTAGTGATTGGTAATTCCACTCTCCTGTTTCTGGCTGAGTGTTGTATTGTGTGTCAGCAAGTTCAGGTAGAGTGAGTCCAGATGGGGGCAGACACAGGGTTAAGGCCTTGCCTTCAACTTAGGCGTTGTGCCTCTCTGATACTGTAATGGCCTCACTTGACCAACTATAGACTCAAGTGGACAAGCAGACAGGTGATGAACAAAGACAGGACAAGTCTAGACTGAGAAGCACACTTGTAGCAGATAGACAGGACAGTTAGGAGAAAGATCTAAGTTGATATTCTGACTGAGGAGTACAAGCAGCTGTAGTACTACTTATATACTACTAGTCAGGATAAAGTCCAGAAAGTAAACAGATAAGAACAGTCATCAGGAAAAGGTTGAACCTCCTTGACCCACCTGACCAAGGGATCAAGTCATGTTTAAGTTGAAAGTATCAAGTCAGGTTACCATCTTGAGTGGTGCTGTGTGTTTTAACAGCAATGAGTTGAGACTTGAGATTCTAATGGCATATTGACCCTAAGTCTAATATACTTTCCAAGTTGGTTCAAATCCTTTGTGGATTCTCAAGTTAATGTCAAGTGTATATTAGATATAAGGGATCTGTTATAGTGAGGCCACCTCAGTCTGTAAGGAGGCCTGGTACATATCTGCAGACTGTACCAAAGGAGACTTCTCATGTACTAACAGATTAATTACCTTCAAAGTATTGACCTTATACAACAAGGACAATACTTCACTAATAACTAACTTATAGATGATGAGTTTGTCTACAACCTCAATAGAAGACTTAGACAAAGAGAGTGATAAGAGAGCTTGGTATATAAGACTTATATTTTAACCACTATAGTTGACTTCTATTCAAGTCTCCACCTAACCAAGTAGAAGCAATGGTTTCTACTTGAGTGGTGTTGTTACAAATATTCTGAACTCTGAGATGACCAAGGAGCCTGAGGAGACTAAAGTGGAAGAATTTGAGGAGTGGAGATTGATAAAGCACATGATGACTAATCTATAGCAGGAGACAACAGAGTTGCACCAATTGATCAGTTAGGAGGCATGTGAGAGGATTGGCAATGCATACAGGCTTCATAGGGTTTGCTTTCCATGTGATGACAATTTGTGATTTGAACTTCTTCTATTCTTAGACATTTGTACTACATTTGACTTGGTATAATTTTTGTCTTGTCTGTCATATTCCTGCTTGCCTGTTTTATGTTTGCCTTCATGGACTTTCTCTTTCTGTAATACTCCATGCATGATTATGCCTTATGCAACATACTTATGCCTTATGCCAGATTTCTATTTGTATGCATGATTTGACCTACTTTCTTTATTAGACAGTCAGACTTGTATATGTACAGTGTCTGGACATATAGATAAGCCAAGTCTAATCTTAGTGAGTTGTGTTACATGCTTAACTTCATTAAGACTTCTCTCTTCACCCTTGTTAGTAAGATCTCCCTCTCTAGTATCTTTCTAGCATCTGTCCTATAGAATGTGTGATATACACAAGTTCACTGCCTAGAGGCAACATGAATTGCTACTCAAGGCTAAACTGCTGAGAATGGAGTCAGTGAAGTAGGCCCTTCAGACCTGTATGGGACAAGGTTCACCTACTCACCTTTACTACAAGGATAGCCTCTGGCTTAGGCACCACTTGGGCAAAGAAGAAACCTTGTAACATCAAGATTAGACTTCCCTCATGTACCCTATCCCACATTGTATCCCTACCCCAACTATTTGTTCTCATTGCTTATGCTGTACCTATAGTCACCCTGGGGTTCTCATTGCTTTGCACTGCACCTTAACAGCACCAAACCCCCCTTGCCCTTTGACTATAATATGCCCACTTGTTCTTTGGTAGTCTGTCAAGGAAGACCTTTGACTGTAAATCACATCACCATTTGTCAAGGTGGAAGGTTCCCAATCCTCAGAAATTGTAACAAGGCATTCTTGGTTGTTAGAAATGAAATCCAGTGGTTCTTGATTAAACAAAGTTGACAGCTCTTTGCCATATGACCAGCAGTCTATTTATTCAGTATCATTGTCTTCTTGGACTTCTTGTTAAGGTGGTCCTTATTACCAGTCACCTATGCTTAAGCTAGGGAGTGGCTATCTCAGTAGATGATTTGCAAGTGCTAGGATCTACCAAGAAAGATAATGATAGGAAGGTGGTGAGGCAAGTGTCAAGTTAAGTCCACTGAGAGGTCAAACTTCTATCAGTTGAGAGTATAACCAATAGAGAGTTTGCTACCACATTGATCATTAACTAACATCAACTACAGAGATGCAGAGAGCAAGGCTATGATTTGAGAATATTGGAAGCTTGTGCTTCTAGTATACAGGTAGCTATTTAAGTGCTACATCTAAGGTCCAAATTTAGAAGCTATGACAATGCAGTACTAAGGGTTCAGAGGGGTCAAGAGAAGCTATCATAACTACAGAATAGAAGTCAAGATAGAAATAGTACTGAGTCCAAGAATAGATCAAGACTAAGACAGAAATAGAACAAGTCTGGAATAGTACAGAGTGAGAACAGGATAAGTTCAAGAGACAGAAGGATGAGACATAACTAAGTAGCACTAATTGTCTATGAGAGAAATAGGAAGTAAACAAGAGAACTATCTACAAATCCAAATCCAGGTGAAGTTGTCCATCAGAAGAATTGGAGGTATAAGAGTTAGGAGATGGGCTGGAGTGGAGAACAGTAAAGTTTCCTATCAGGGGGGAGTCAGAAGAGTCTGACTTGACCATTGGGCTGTAGTGCAGTGACTGCAACAATGATGATAATGATAGGACATCTGCAGTGACATAGGGAGATGGGTAAGGAGGAGGCAGAGGTAGAGTGCTGGGTGGTTCACTGGGAGGTGATTTGTCAATGCCTGGGACATTGGAGTCAACACTGTAGAGTGGAGGCAGTTAAGTACACTGTAGAGGAATGGATGGAGGATCCTCAGAGTTAGGATCAACACAATAGACTTCTACTTCTTGAAAGTAGAGTCCATAGGTGACTTCATATTGAATGATATGAGGAACAACTTCTGGTGGGTACATCATATAGGGATGGAGGAATACAATTGGCTCTCCAGCATAAGGAATCATCTTCCAGCTGTGAGCTCATGATGAGTCAAAGTTATTGATGATAGTTTGCATGTACAATCCATTGGAGTCAAAGATGTGTGTAAAGGGAGCATTTTCCCAAGCAATGTATAGAATCTCTGTCATCATCCTATCAGTTGAATAGAACAGGGGGCTGGACATTGGCCAGTCTTCAGAGAATAAGGACATGTGTCTGGAAAGGCACCTGTTGGTGAAAGCTTCATTGCAGTAGTATGTGGAGTCATTGATGGAATTGTTGGTATCAGTAGTAGTGCCTCCAGAGGCATTGGGAAGGCTAAGCTCATGAATGAAGGTATGATAGATGATATTGGTATGGGATGGCTGGGGTGAGTTCATAACACTTCTTCATCAGATAATATTTCCTCCCCTATCCTGTCTATCACATGCCTAATTCCCAAAGACCTCCAATGCCTACACCTTACTCCTGTTACATTCCAGATGGGTGCCTAGGGCATCAGGGAGCAGACCTCAGCCTCAGCTTATGTGCTGTGCCCTTCTGGTATCATGTTGGTCTGATTTGGACAGAGGTGGAACCCAGAGGTGGGAGGAACAAGAGATAGAGTGCAGATGAGCAGCAGGAGTGGTCAGAAGATGACCCAGAGGACTGACGAGCAGAGCAGAGGAGGAGGAGGATAACAAAGTTGATATTCAGACTGAGGAAATGGATACAGGAAACTACTATGCTTAAATATGCATTGAGAACTGGAAATGGGGAACAGGAAAATAACTGGAGAACAAAAGCGAGTACAAATGGGTAAAACATTTCAGAGGTAAAGCAGGAACTAGAAGTGTGTGGAAGGTACAGGTATGGAGGCAGAATGGAAAGGAGGCTGTTCAGAATGTAATAAAATGTAGAACAGAAGCAAGGAACAAATGGACCAAGGCAAGGGTAAAGGATCTGAGATGATAAAGGAAAAGCAAATGAACAACACTTGTTGCAGTGGTCGTGAGCGACTGAGTGCGTGCACCTGCCTGTTTGGGTAACAGGGTGGATGTTATGAGCCAGCCTGATACCTCTTGCTGCAACATCATTTATCACGCGTTAGTCCACAAGCTTGGACTTCCAAACGCCTCTCGCTCCACCACTCAAGATACAGGTATACCAGCTGAAGACTCAACTCACTACTGCAATGAAGCTTTTGCCAATCGCCACCTTCCTGGCCATGCATCTCTATTCTCTGAAGACTGGCCAATGCCTGGACCACTCTTCTATGAGACCGACCATATGATGACAGAAATACTACGCATCGCTTGGGAGAATGCTCCCTTCACCCACGTCTTCAATCCCGATGGGTTATATGTCCAAACGATCCATAACAACTTCGACTCCGCCTGGGCCCACAGTTGGAAGATGATCCCCTACACTGGAGAACCCATTGTATTCCTTCACCCCTACATGATGTATCCACCCGAAGTGGTTCTGCACATCATCAAGTACAAAGTCACCCATGGATTCTACTTTCGAGAAGTAGAAGTCTACCATGTCGATCCTAACTCTGATGAGCCTCCAGCCATTCCTCCCCATTGTACTCAGCTTCCGCCCCTCCACAGCATTGACTCCAATGTTCCAGGTATCGACAAATCAAATCCAGAAGAACCCATTGGCGATCCTCCTCCATATCCACCACCATATGTCACCGGCGATGTATCATCATCATTGTCATCATCCCTGCACCGCAGCCTCATCTTCCTCCATGAAGATTCCCCTGACTCACTGCCCTCGACAGGCAACTTCCCTATTCCTAGTTCTGCCTTGTCTCCCAACTCTTACTCTTCTGACTCTTCTAATGGACACCTTCACCCCAATATGGACTTGTAATTGTTAAGAACTGACTCCGGATGGGGGCAGACCATGGGCAGCCAAGGGTGGATGTGTGCAGACACGGGGTTGAGGCCTTGGCTTCAACTTATGTGTTGCACCCCTCTGATACCGTGATGGCCTCACTTGACCAACTACGGACTCGAGCAGACGAGCGGACAGAGAATGGACAAAGACAGGACAAGCCCGGACCGAGGGGCAGACTTGTAGCAGACAAGCAGGAGAGAGGAGAAAGATCTAAGTTGATATTCTGACTGAGGACTACAAACGGTAGTGATCCTACTTATATACTAGCAGTCAGGATAAAGTCCAGAGAGTAGTAGTTAAGCAAGAAACAATAGTAACTACTCAAAGGAGAATACCAGAAACATGTGAACTGATAACTGCAGTGAAGATACCAGAATAAGGAGTCTGTCTGCAAAGTGTCCAGACATCCGAAAGGATGGGGGCGGAAGTGAAACATCAGATAACAGAAAAACCAAGATAAGCGGGAGATAATCAAGGGTAAAGGGAAAAGCCACAGATAAATGGAAAAACACGAGATAATCGGATAAGGAGATCTGATAAGGGAAATGATGGAAAGAACAAGGACGGATAAAAGTATTTGCAAGGGAAAGGTCCGATGGAAAAGGAAGAAAGGTTAAACTGAATACAATCCACAGAATCCAGGTTGTAACCAAGGCTCCGAGAGTTTAATGGACACGAAGTGAAGTCCGTAACAGTATTCCCCCCTTAGGGCCGAGCCTCTGAGGCCCAAGTCTGGACTGGACACCTGCCCTCAACTCTCTCTGCCAGATACAAAAGGGCACCTTCAGGAAACGTGCTTCATCCCTCAACTCAAACAAAAAATGTCCCAATGCGAGAACACACAGTCCCAACCCCCTGCTGATCCTGATATGATGGCAGCATTCACTGCCTTCTATCAGAATTGGCAGAAGACAAAGAAGACCTCCGTGACTGATGAGGGCACTGCCATGGAAGCAGGCCCGAGCAAGAAACGAGGACGGACGGAAGAGGCAGAGGTGGAGACATCGGCGGGGAAGGCAGAAAGGAAGAAGAAGAGGAAAATGAAGAAAGCTGAGGAGGAACGGAAAAGGTGGGAGGCAGAGGAGGCAGAGTGGAGACAGTTGGAGGAGGAGGAGAAGCGGGCAGCGGAGAGGGCAGAGGCCGAGTGGAGACAGAGGGAAGAGGAGGAAAGGGCCAAGAGGGAAGTGGAGGAGACAGAGCGGATCCGGTTGGAACAGGAGGAAGAGGAGCAGAGGAGACAAGAGCAGTGGCAGACAGAGGAGGCGAAGAAGGCAGAGGTGGAGGCGGAGGCACAGCGGAGAAAGAAGGGTAAAGGAAAGGCTGTCGAGGTTGAGGTGGACCCGAGTGAGGACCTGGAGGTCCAAATCATGGACCGACTGGTGGGCTCAAGGGCACAGCTCCCTTACAAAATGGGGGGCGACAAGTTGTGTCTCCGCTGCCACCAGCTGGGGATAAAATGTGTTCGTCATGAAAGTAAGTGATTTTGCCTACTTGCTGATTGCTGCTGAAAACGTCTCTACAGAGGATCAGATTCACTCCTGCACGGGGTGTTATCAAAAAAAGTCATGGTGTGAGCCTTTCCTCCAAGAGGAAATGGTGGACCGTGAGCATCCACAGGGGCCACAATGCCCCATACCTCATATCCTTAACCCATTTACTCGGGTGGGTAAGGATATTACAGAATCCAAGGTTGGAATACTGGGGGCTCTCCACGGCATGGTAAGTGCCAATGTGGAGGATGGGGTTGGTGGAAAGCTGACCCTAGAGTATGGTAGGTACCTTGTTATGGCCCCTGGAGCAAAAAACGGGTGGCCCTCTTTACAGACCTAACACAGACCCCCATAGAGGCCGTCTGTGCCCTGACCACGGAGATATCCACCCTCCAAAGGGTTCAAGAGGAGATGAACGCCCTTATGAGAAGGGCATACCAAATCTCAGAGACGGATGTGCCACGGGCTCGAGACCTGTCAGCGGACTGGGAGGAGGCAACAGAGAGGGTGGATGCCACCATGGAGAGTGGAGAGGAAATGGAGGTATTGGACATGGAGGCGGGTGAGGGACAGGGTGGAGCAGAGGAAACTGCAGAAGCAGAGGAAAGTGGGTTGGAAGAGGAAGCAGGAGAAGGAGAACAAGAAGGGGAAGAAAGTGGGGAACAGGAGGAGGAAGGTGAGGAAAGTGAGGAGGGCGGATCCAAAGGTGGAGAAGAGGAGGAGTAGTGGGTCCGCCTCCTATGAATGTATATAAAATTTTTTGGACCTAGTAGAATGGATGTTTTCTTGAGTGCGCTGCTATCAGTGTGAACAAGAAAGTGAATAAGATGAGAAAACAAGATCAGAGAATTAGAGAACGTAAGAACAAGATGAGAGAAGTCAGAGAGAAGACAGAGGGCCAGGCTTGTCAGGATAGCTGGCATGGAAGTCAGCTACCAACTCTTGCACATTTTCAAGTTCCTTAGCTGTCAGCCAACTAAACTCTTCATCCGTACCTTCATAACTGGCCCAAATGACTTTGTACAGGAGCGGACATGTCTGGCGGTGCCGGTCAATCTTGGAATCCACAATCCACTCGATCTCATATTCAGCACGGTTAGGAATGGTGTTGGGAGTAGAAGGCTTGAGCATGGAAACATGGAAGACAGGATGAATGGCACACATAGAGTCGGGAAGTTGGAGGGTAAAGGAATGAGAACCAGCTTGAGCGATGATCTCGTATGGACCTAAGAACTTCTCAGATAATTTCTTTGAAGGTCTAGTAGTCCAGAAGAACTGGGCTTTGACAAAGACTTTATCACCAACCTTGAAGTCTGGAGTGGACAGACGATGGGCATCTGTGGACACCTGGTAGCACTCCTGGGCTTGGGTGATTTCAGTCTTGAGAGCAGAATGTAAGTCATTGAGGTCAACTGCGAAGTCTCGGGCCTGGGCGGATGCGAGATCGCATTCAGGATGGACAGAGATGGCAGGGTGATAACCCTTGTTAGCAAAGAATGGAGAGACACCGGTGGTAGCATTAGGAGCATTGTTGTAGGCAAACTCTGCAATGGGAAGTAAGTCAGCCCAATTGTCCTGCTGATAATTGCAATATACTCAGAGGTATTGTTCGAGTGTCTGGTTCGTCCACTCAGTCTGTCCATCACCTTCCAGATGATATCCAGATGTGAAGTGCAGCTTCATATCCAGAGCCTTGCCCAAGGACCGGAAGAAGTGCAAGACGAATTCGGAGCCGTGATCAGACGTGACATGAGAGGGGACACCATGCTTCGAGAATACATGGAGGACGAATAGGCAGGTGAGTTCAGTGGAGGTAATGGTGTTGTGAGTCAGAATGAAGATACTTTGCTTGGTGAGACGGTTGATGATTACAAGGATGGTATCAAAGCCGGAGGACTTGGGGAGCTTCTCAATGAAGTCCATAGAGATGGAATGCCAAGGGTGATCTGGGATAGGGAGGTGCTTGAGGTTTCTGTACAGCCGATGACATTGTGACTTGCTCCACATACAGGTTATGCAGCTTTTGCAGAAGTCCTTGATGAAGGAGCGGATGTTCGGCCAGGTGTAGTCATGGCGGACCAACTCTAGAGTCTTGTTCTGACCGAAGTGTCCAGAAAGCATGTGATCATGCTTATACTGGAGGACTCACAAGCAGAGGTCATTAGAGTCAGGGATGTAAATGCAGTTGTCAAGGCAGAGGAAACCGTCCGAATCCACGGACCAGCAACCTTGGGGGTTAGAGATATGCTCAGCGGCAAGGGGATCGGAAGGGAGAGTGGAAAGGATGTCAGAATGGAGCTGCTCATAGTCAAGGACCATGGCTGCTTGGAGGGAAGGGGAAAAGAGGGAGGTGGCCTGGACAGAGGCCACAAGTTGCTCTTGAGTGAAGACAGGTCTAAAGTTGTGAGGATTTACCGTGGCGTAGCCATTATTCCCCCCTTTAGGATAGATGTCCCATCATCTAGTCAAAGCGTCCGGTATTGTCCCGAGGTGTCCAGGACAGAAGTGGATGATGAGATTGAACTGTGACAAGTACTCTGACCAATGAGCCTGGTGACGAGTCAGAACTTTAGTAGTAGAGAAATACTCAAGGTTCTTGTGATCAGTGACCACATCAATGGGTAAGGCGGAGCCTTCAAGATAGTGTTGCCAGATGTGGAAAGCCTCGAAGATGGCTAGAAGTTCCTTGTCGTGAGTATCGTAGTTAGATTCAGATGTATTGAAAGTGCAGGAATGGAAAGCAATGGGATGAATGTCACTGTCAGGAGCAATGATGGAAAGAATGGCAGCCAGGGCATAGTCTGATGCATCAGTCTCAACGATAATCTGAGAGTCCGGAATCCAGTGAGTCAAGACTGGAGCCATGGTGAAAGCCTTCTTGAGCATCTTGAATGCTTCGCGACACTCTGCCGTGAAGTTCCAGGGAGCACCCTTGTGGGTGAGACGGGTCAGGGGAACTACAATGTCAGAATAACCATGAATGAAATGGTGGTAGAAGTTAGCAAAACCTAGGAAGGACTGAATGTCCTTGACTTTCTTTGGCTCGGGCCAATCTTGAATGATCTTGACTTTGTCTTCGGACATCTTGAGGCTGTCCGGGGACAAGATGTAACCAAGGTATTTGACCACTTCTGAGTGGAACTCACACTTGTCCACTCACGTGCACAAGCTGTACTTGCAGAGCCGACAGAGGACTTCCCGGACATGTTGTTTATGTTGGGAGATGTCATCTGAGTAGATCAGTATATCATCAAGATAGATAGTGACACATACATCTAATAGATCACCAAAGATGTCGTTCATGAAACGCTGGAAGGCTGCCAGAGCGTTGGTGAGTCCAAATGGCATAACCATCCATTCAAAGGACCCATAGCAGGTCTGGAAGGTGGTTTTCCACTCGTCTCCCTTGGCTATCTGGACGAGGTGATAGGCGTGATGGAGGTCTATCTTGGTGTAGATGCAAGCCTTGCGAGGAGAATCAAGGAGGTTGGAAATCAGGGGAAGGGGATAATGGTCTTTCTTGGTGATCTTGTTGAGTCCACAGAAGTCGACACAAAGGCAGAGAGAGCTGTCTTTCTTGCAGACGAAGAGGACTGGAGCACCATGTGGAGAGGTTGACGGACGAATGAAGCCAATGGACAAGTGTTCATCAATAAATTCCCTTAACACTTCCAGCTCAACCTGAGATAGAGAGTAAATGGTCCCAATAGGAGGACTAGCACCCTCTTCCAGATTGATTTTAAGGTCATATGGATGATGTGGAGGCAACGTATCTGTGTGGACCTTGCTGAAGACATCAGCAAATTTGTGATACTCTGAGGGAACGTTTGACAAATCGATGGGCTCAGAGGGCTGAGCGGACCCAGTGGAGACAGACGGAGAATGGATGTTGAAGGTAAAGGAAACTGAACCAGGAAGGCAAGACGCACACAGGAAGGCTGCAGTGCCAATCAGGCTTATATGAGGACAAAGCGGAGGTGAATTGGACGGAGCGGAGGAATCAGATGCAGAGGACAGAGGGACCAGATCAGAGGTGGAGGAAGGCAGATCCGGATGAACTGGAAATGCAGAAGAAAGCGCAGTGTGGAGAGTCAGAGCAGGGGTTGAAAAGACTTGTTGCTGTGGCTGGAAAGAGATACTGTTTGAGACCCAGTCAATCAATGGATTGTAGTGGGTGAGCCAGTTGTGACCAAGAACCACAGAGCAAGACGAGTCCAATCGAGTGACATAGAAGTCTAAAGTCATTGATTCACCAGTAGGGAATGTAACAGGGATTTTTGCTAGTTCAGTTATATACGAGTTTGAAGAGCTGTCAAAAAGTCGAAGTTCTACAGGAGCAACACGGAACGTAGGAATTGAGCAGTCACGAACAAGGGAAGAATCAATGGAGCAATGTGTGGAACCACTATCCACCAAGGCAGTCACAGTACCGTCGGACGAAGGCGGATTGGAGGCGGACGAAGGAGCAAAAGATGGAGAAGAAAGGGAAACGTGAAGAGCATGAGGGTTGGAAAGAGTGGATGCATTGAGTCGGAAACTCTCTGTAGCACAGACGAGTTCAATGCAGTCCCCAGTCTGTGCAGAGTCCTGAGGACTGCCCTCTATTTTTTCGAACCCAACGGGGGGTTCAAAGGAGAGGGGCTCTTTGCTGGAACCTCAGCTTGGGCTTGAGCCTGCTGACCTTTGGCCTTCTGATTAGAGGCAGATGAACCCAGAGGAGAACCAGATCTGGACGCCTTGCGTGGGCAGTTGTTTACCCTATGGTTAGCATCACTGCAGAACATACAGAGGTTGTTGTCAAAGCGACGTTGGTGTTCTTGGGGGGTGAGCTTGCCATTCGGGCCAAGTTTATTGCCCAGAGATGACTTCGGAGCATTCCTGGATGAGTTCGGACGATTGCCGGACTGAGAGGAATTAGGAGGGGATTTGGCAGAGGACGAGTTAGGCTTCTGATTATTGTTATTGTTGGACGAATTACTGGGTTTCTTCTGATTAGGGTCATTCTTTGGGGGCTGCACAGAGCAGTTGCTATGATGCTTACACTCGCGCTGCCACTCCCAGTGACATTGGTCAATAAGACTAGCGACCCTTTTCATTTCGTCCAAGGAGTTGGGCTTACCCTCTGCCTGAGTGGCAATCAAGTCCTGAATATGATCTGGAAGACCCCTGTAATAACGATGGCAAAGGTCCGAGTCCAGCCACCCGACCAAACTAGCCAGGCGGTTGAACTCGAGGTCATACTTGAGGATAGGTTGGTTACTAGCCATCCGGAGAGAGTCCAGCTCTTCAGCAGCTTCTCCAGTGGGGTCTGCAAGTCCAAAACAGGTTTCTATTTCTCTGACGAAGACTTCCCAGTTGTTGAGAAGCTCATGGTTGGACCAATCAAGATCTTCGGACCCGAGAATGGTTTGGAACCAGTCAAGAGCAGTGCCAGACAGATACGTGATAGCAAAGCAGATTTTGGAAGAATCTTCTGCAAACTGATGTGCATTTGAAGTGAAATAGAGGCAGCACTGGAAGACCCATTGGCGAATTTTGAGAGGGTCCGAACCATCGAAAGTGTCGGGTTCTTGGACCTTCACGCGAGAGGGATTTGCTGGGCCAACGGAGTTGCTACACTCCAAGGAACGGAGGGTACAGGAGAGGCAGCCGGGAGCATTGGCTAACATTTCCTGGGGGTCTTGATTTTCATCATCATCCTCACCAGGGTCATTGCCACCACCACCACCCTCATCTCCGGGGTCCGGAGGGCCACTGGAATTTCCTTGTGAATACCCAGCAGAGGTTTGGGTTTGAGTTCTGGACTTGGCAGTAACTGTAGAAGACATGGTGGAAGAAAATTGATATGGAGTGGGAGTCATAGAGAATTCATGATTTGTGCGGGGGAGAACAGGTTCTGGAATGGTGATTCCTTGAGCTTGTGCAGCACTACGTGTCGTAGATGGCATAAAAATTTGGAACGATACCAGAGGTCTGAGTCAGAATATACTGTTAAGAACTGACTCTGGACGGGGGTGGACCATGGGTGGCCAAGGGCGGACATGGGGTTGAGGCCTTGGCTTCAACTTATGTGTTGCACCCCTCTGATACCATGATGGCCTCACTTGACCAACTATGGACTCGAGTGGACGAGCGGACAGAGAATGGACGAAGACAGGACAAGCCCGGACCGAGGGGTGGACCTGTAGTGGACAAGCAGGAGAGAGGAGAAAGATCTAAGTTGATATTCTGACTGAGGACTACAAACAGTAGTGATCCTACTTATATACTAGCAGTCAGGATAAAGTCCCGAGAGTAGTAGTTAAGCAAGAAACAATAGTAACTACTCAAAGGAGAATACCAGAAACATGTGAACTGATAACCGCGGTGAAGATACCAGAATAAGGAGTCCGTCTGCAAAGCGTCCAGATGTCCGAAAGGATGGGGGCGGAAGTGAAACATCAGATAACGGAAAAACCAAGATAAGTGGGAGATAATCAAGGGTAAAGGGAAAAGCCACAGATAAACAGAAAAACACGAGATGATCGGATAAGGAGATCTGATAAGGGAAACGACGGAAAGAACAAGGATGGATAAAAGTATTTGCAAGGGAAAGGTCTGATGGAAAAGGAAGAAAGGTTAAACTGAATATGATCCACAGAATCCAGGTTGTAACCAAGGCTCTGAGAGTTTAATGGACACGAAGTGAAGTCTGTAACAGTAATATAACTCATAAATAGTTTCCTTTCTGTTTTACTACAGATGCTTCACCTTGTATTCCTGTATCCCACCTGAACTCTGTATTGAACAGTTTCCTTATCTAGCTAATTTCCTTTTCTTGTCTAGTTTCTATTCCTGTTTAGTTCTATTCTCGTCTCGCTCCACTCTGTAGTTATGCTTCTATTGACTCTCGGACTCGTAGCATTACTTCATCATAGTTACCTGATTAGGACCTTAGAAGTAAAGCTTAAATAGCTGCTCATGTACTGGAAGTGCAAGCTTCCTATATTCTTAAATTCAGAATATTGCTCTCGCTTTATCTCTGGATTGACGTTAACTCATGATCAGTGTGGTAGTAAACTCTCTATTGGTCACACTCTCGACTAATAGAAGTTCGACCTCCTGAGTGTACTTAACTGGACACTTGCCTTGCCACCTTCTTATCGTGATCCTTCTTGCTAGATCCTAGCGCCTCTGTGAACCATCTAGTGAGATAGCCACCCCCTAGCAAAGCTTAGGTGACTGGTGATAAGGACCAACCTAACATTATATAGGAAGCTTCCCTCGGCAACCCTCATGTCCATTGTAAGCGACTAGAAGACGCATGATATCTCTAGGGTGATACGGGCCCTAATCCCATCACAGACCTAGCCAACACTAGACTGGATCTGCAAGTAGACCACAAATCTACATCAGGAGATACACCTGAACACAGTGATCAGGATAGCAACCTAGATCTTAAAGGCCCACAGATTGGAGAGAGGAAACCACTCTGTCTAAGGCAATTTAGACAGATTGTAGGAACCTTGGCGAACCCAGAAAACAACTGCGACCTACTCTGGACTGATAACAAAGGGCAGAGCCAATCCTTGAACACCTAGATAACTGGCCATTATCTTGGACAACAAGTAAAGGAGAAAAGCACCCACATCAAGCACTAGACTGGCTGTGGGAGACAATAGCCATGCCGTGGAATAACTCTAAGCCACGTACAAAGAAGGAGTATCCAATTGAAGGGTAACCAGAAAGGAAAGATAGACCCCTAGCGCAAGTGTGGATTTTGCGCACTACAGAAATCGTCCACCATCCAGAAGCACAACTGGATTCGAGAAAGATTAAAGCCGTACTGCAAGAAGTCCCAGAGACACTCGAAATCAAGATAGGATTTCATCCAAGCTAATCAGCAACTACACTGTGACACCTTCCCCATCACGGATTCCCCAACGCCACCCTGTTCTCAGGAAAAGGAAAACAACGAGCTCAGACCAAGCCCAATCCCAACCAATCTACCTCCTCACAATCCCAAAAATCCAAACAACCCTGACTACATCAACCACCCCCACCCTCAGATCCTGCACTTTGGATTCATACCCACTCACTGGAGCAAACCCCGTATTCACCACCCCCGCCCATCCAACACACCGAATCCTTTCACAACACTCCTCCCCCCATCAAACCCTCAACCAGCACCACAGCAGGAATTATCAGACAAGCTTCTCTCAGAGAGCGCTCTGAGCGAATTAGCCAAGCAGCTACAACACTGGAACAATCTACCCAGCCAAACCCCCTCCTTCAACACAGAGGAGATCCCAAGCACATCGACACCAAGTCTGAACACTCATACCACTCAGGAAGCCAGCAGTCAGAATCCCCTGAGGAACTGACACTCCATCCACTCATCCTCACCCCAGTGCAACAGAATTGGTATGACTCATTCCCACTGGAACAACAGCTCTACATCTGAACTACCTCACCCACCGACTGAGAAAGCATCCTTAACAACCTCATTGACACATACGGACCAGACCCCTACAATCCAACTACCCCGTATCCCAATACAACCTCCAGAGCCCAATCACCTCAGCCAGTACATTCCACCATGTTGAACACACGAGACCCAAAGGTCGAGAAGCCCAAACCATTCTACAGAGACCCCTCTGACTACCCACGATGGAAGAGAGACTTACAAATTTACTATGCATGCCAACTGACCAATCTCTCCTCCGACTCCACTAAGATCATGTTCGCCCTCCTCAACATGCGAGGACTGGCCACCACATGGAAGGAAGCCTATGTCACTTCCCATACTACCGGAACCACCTTCAACACAACACAGACCCTGGCACAATTCTTCACTGAGTTGGACAACTCATTTAAACAAGCCTCTACCACCATTGTCAGCATCGACCACCTCACACACCTCAAGCAAAATGGAAGACCAATTGAAGAATACATCAACCAGTTCAAGAGCCTATGCACCTCAGCAGGCATTAGTCACAAAGAGACCAAAGTCACATTATTCCTTAAAGGACTGGACCTGTATTACTGCAAAGGCGTCATTAACCAAAGCCCAGCTGAAGACGACCCTGAAGCTGTCTACACAGCAGCCCACCACACAGGAGGACTGGCGCACTTTCAATCATTTGCTGATTGCCCGAGAAATTTGTACTGACACTACTCAAACTCCCATTGCAAGAAACATTCGAAACCTCGTATTTCAAACAAAAGCTACAACTTCCGAGCGTATACACTGTCTCAAACAACTCGTAACCCCCCAGGATATGGTCCCATGGACGTTGACAACATCCTCACAAATGAGCTCAATAATATTGACAGAACAGATAGCGAATCTGAACAGTCATCGGAAGAAGACTCTTTAGAAGTATCATCTGATGATGACTACTACCCAAGTGAACAAGTTAATCAAATCGTTGAAGCAAGAATTGAAGCAGAACTCAACAACCTCCTACCCCAAGAACTCTGTGAACTCAGAAGCAAAGGCTTATGCTTCATCTGTAAAACCAGCAAGCACTATGCACGATCATGCCTGCTCAACAAGTGAAAATCCAAGAATCGAGCCTCCTATTCCTGAAACAGACACAGAAAACAATTCAGAAAGCACCGAAAGTCAAGACTCAATAACATCGAAGAAGAATCAAGTGACAAAGAAGACTCAAAAGGGAAAGGAAAGGATTTTACCCAAAGGGACTAGCCAGCATCGCATCTAGTTCCAATAACTCACAAATCACGAGCAGTGATTCTGAATATTCATTTGATGGATACCCTCAACCACGAAACCCACCCAACTATCGAAAACTGACTCAAGCTATTAACCAAGTCACTGCTCAGCAACACAACAAGATCCTCTACCTTCCAGCATGGATACACCTCAACCAGCAACAGCCCATTGACACACTTACCCTGCTAGATTCAGGAGCAGGAGGAAACTTCATCGACGACAGCCTTATCAATCAATGGAACCTCAAAACATGCCCCTTACCAAAACCAATCGAAGTCTGCAATGCCGATGGATCAATTAATAAAGCCGGAACAACTACCAAAGAATGTATACTCAACATCGAGATCGACAACCGAATCACATCAGTTATGACACAAGTTACGAAACTCAGTAAACCCAAAATCATCCTTGGAGCCCCATGGCTCATGGAACACAATCCCAAAATTGATTGGAGAAATCAAATGCTTACATGGAGAAACGATGACCCAGGACATATTTATCAAGAACTTCTTCACACCATGGAAGAGGAAGAAACCAATGAACTCAACCACATTACATTGGAACCCGAGTTGTTCCTAGAAATCAATTTCAAGGCAAATGCCTCCCAAGCTATCGCACAACAATACGGAGATCAGAAGAAGGAGTCCGACCTGCAAAAAGTCGTTCCAAAGGAATTTCATGACTACCTTGACATATTTTCTGAGAAGAAAGCAGCACAATTTCTGCCAAGCAGACCCTGGGATCACAAAATCGAGCTCAAAGACTCATTTGAACCCAAATCCTTCAAACCTTATTGACTATCACCCATCAAAATGCAAGAACTCAACAAATTCATCAATGAAAACCTTGCAAAAGGATACATTCATCCTTCCAAATCACCTATGGCATCACCCTTTTTCTTTGTAGGAAAGAAAGACGGCAAACTACGACCATGTCAAGACTACTGCTACCTCAACACCCATGCCATCAAGAATGCCTACCCAATACCACTCATATCCTCACTACTCAACAAACTCAAAGGATCGAAATGGTTCACGAAATTTGACGTACGAGCTGGATACAACAACATCCACATTTGAGAAGGAGACCAATGGAAAGGAGCCTTCAAAACCCCAAGAGGATTATTCGAACCCACTGTCATGTTCTTCGGAATGTGCAACAGCCCTGCGACATTTCAATCTATGATGGACCATATATTCACCCATCTCATTCGAAGAGGACAAGTACTTGTCTACATGGACAACATCCTTATTCATGCCAAAACCCGAGAAGAACTATGACAAATCACTCGAGAAGTGCTTGACATCCTATGAAAACACGACTTATACCTCAAACCCGAGAAATGCGAATTCGAAAAGCAATGCGTCGAATATCTAGGAGCAGTAGTCACTCCTACATCAATCGAAATGGATGCCGCCAAACTTGAAGGAATCAAGAATTGGCCTACACCAAAAACAACCTGAGATGTCCGAAAATTTATCGGATTTTGCAACTTCTACTGACGCTTCATCCGGAACTACTCCAAACACGCAGCACCCCTCAATGCCTTAATGTCTAAGAACGTCAAATTCAAATGGAAACCTGAGCACCAACAAGCCTTTGATGAACTCAAAAGAAAATTTGAAGATCGACCTATTCTTATTGCACCAGACCCATTGAAACCCTTCGAAATTGAAACCAATGCATTGCAATACGCAGCAGGAGCTGTGCTTTACCAGAAAGATGAAAATGGCATTCGTCGCCCAATAGCCTTCCATTCCAAAGCCTTCACTCCAACAGAATGCAACTACCATTGTTCAGAACTCGAATGGTTAGCTATAATTATTGCACTGTGCACATGGTGCCATTACCTCAAAGGATCACCCCACGAAATCATTGTCTGGAGCAACCACAAGAACTTATCTCACTACAAGGAACCACAGACCCTCAATAAGTGACAAGTTCGCTGGGTACAATTTATGCAATGATTTCAGCCGAACCTCAAGGTCAAACACATCCCTGGTCAAAAGAACGGACCAGCAGACACACTGTCAAGATGACCTGACTATGCACCACAAGAACCAGAAAACTGAGACATTACCGTATTCGATCAATTGATGATCACCATCATTACAGAAGATGATAAATGAGTCATCAAGAAGCACTGAGAAATGATAGACCCCAATGATGACGACACACCAGATCAAGAACTACCCACACACGGAAATAGAATTTTAATCCCAAATGAACCATCACTGCACCAAAGATTACTCCAATGAGTACACAATCATCAAACTGCAGGACACCCTGGAATAGCCGAAACACTACACAAACTCGCCGAATATGTTTACTGGCCAGCCATGAAGGACTATGTCACTGAATATGTCAAAGGCTGCCCAACTTGCCAATGGCACAAAATCATTAGACAACCAGACAAGCTGCCTTACCAACTGATCCCAGCACCTCAATCAACACGACCCTTTTTGCAAATCTCTATGGATCTTATCACAGATCTACCACCATCCCACAGATATGACTCTATTTTGGCCATAGTGGACCATGGCCTAACGAAGGGGATAATTTTAGCCCCTACTACAAAGACTGCTGATAGTCAAGTCATAGCATCTATTTTGGTCAACTGCCTATTTTCGCAATACAGCCTTCCTGATAAGGTCATCTCAGATCGAGACCCCTGATTTGCATCCAAAGCAATGCAAGAACTGTACAAACTCCTCGATATCAAGCCCGCCTATTCTACAGCTTACCATCCACAAACCGATGGATCCACTGAATGTTTTAATCAAGAAATCGAAACCTATCTCGCTATTGCTACTTCAAGTGACCCGAATGAATGGAGCAAGTACCTTCCAATCTACGAATTCTGCCACAACAACTGCCCCCATGCTGGATGCTCCAAAACCCCATTCCAACTACTCTACAGCTACACCCCAAAAGTGTTTCCAACTGAAATGGAACCCACCAATAACCCATCAGCAGAGAACCGAATAGATCAACTAATGGAAGCCTGCCACCATGCTATTCAAGCCCACAACCACACCTGCCAAATCATGGCAAGACGCACAGCCAACTACCGACTCCCCACCTACTCCACAGGAGACCTAGTATGGTTAGACACTCACAATCTTCCATTACAAGTCAAATCAAGAAAACTCGCCCCAAAACATGAAGGACCCTTCGAAATCATCAAGAAGATATCCGCAGTCAACTTTGAACTGAAATTACCCAAAACATGGCGAATTCACCCTGTATTCCACGCCACCTTACTGACTCCTGTAACTGAGAATAGCCTATACAGCAAACACTACCCGCAACCTGCCCCAGAACTGTGCAATGACAAAGAACACTATGAAGTCGAAGCAATCCTAAATCATTGACAACTGCGCAACCGCCTCAAATTCCTAGTCAAGTGGACTGGCTACCCACACTCCAAAAATACATGGGAACTGCAGTCTGCATTCTCCGATGCACAGCAAATCCTCAATGCTTATAAAAGGAAGAACAAACTTCGCTGACCACCAGAGATGTCAACCACCAATACCCAACAACAAACCGCTCAAACTGAAGCTCAGCAAGATACTCAACTACCTCCCAACTCTTCTACAAGCACTGGCCACAACATTGACTGCATCCAATCCCTCACAGAACCACCCACCACCTTCCAAGAATGCCTGAATGCCCTCACAGAACACCTCGCCATACAACACATCACGACGACCACTATTGCACAGGATGCCACGCCATTCATCATCTTGCACCCACTCCGTCCACTCCCAGCCTACTCAACCTGCATCGGAACCTGAGAATTCATCTGGCCAATCAACGCCAGATCCCCAATCGAATTACCTTCCCTCCCTAGTGAAGTATCCGACCTTGACTCCAAACTCGTTCGACTCCAAGAATCTCTGGACTGGGTTAACTCCATCACCCAGGACCCCACTCTTCGAAGGAATCCACTTTTGGTTCAAAACTGCAACGTCTACAGGGAAACTATTGCTACTATCGTGCATTCTGCTAGAATGCTCATTCAACTTTTGAACTCAATGGAGACAGCCCGACTTGCTTGTATTGGCCACAACATCTCCCCTCGACTACGTAGTGACATCGAGAGCTCAAGCTCTACCGCCAAACTTCTCATTGATAAAATCAGTCTATGACTCAATGCACTTAGCTGAACTAGCTCTCTTTCGAATCCTCCACTATCCCAATCTCCCCAACGAGCAGATCGACAACCACAACCTAATACAACTTTACACGAGACTCGTGCCTTACATAGCAGGACTTCCCCAGCTTCAAGTCCACATCTCATGCCTCCAATTCAGGGAAGCATTAGATCTTATCAAGATGCTAGCCTTCCATTGCGAACCGAGGCTCTACTGTCACGATCTACCGATGCAAGCCGCTATGTGGCTCTGCATCAAAGAATACAACAATGTCCTGACTCCCTGGCAGACATTCCCGATCTGGGTGACCGCCGCACTCCTAGCTGACCTATCACTCCTCCTTGGCACCTGCTCCCATCCCGACCTCCTCCACTACTTTGCCCTTCATGCACTTTTCCACAAAGGGCCAATCAACACCAGTGGTATCTGTGTACTGATCGATACCGAGGAAGTAATGTCACCAGATCATCTTTACGAGCTAGGGACTATAATGGAACCCCCTACCTTCCCTGCCATGCCCGAAGTCCAAGTCCATCAAGTGTGCAATTGCACCAATCCATCGATGCCGCCATCTCCACCCTCGCCGACAACATCATCAGCACCCAAAACAGGCAGACCACGCGTTCCAACACCTATACCTTTGGCCTCCCCCACATCCATCAGAGAACGACACAGTCTTCTCGGCAGAGCCACCACATGCATTCGCTCCCTCATCCATCGAGACCAGAATGCCTCCACACAGTTGATGGACATCACGAATCTCCCTTCTCCAATGTCGGAAGCAGAAGATCCTAGACCACCTACACCCCACCTGACGCCAGTGTCAGATAGTAGTAGCAAGATGGAACTCACTAATAACAAAGGGGATAATGTTATGAGCCAGCCTGATACCTCTTGCCGCAACATCATTTATCACGCATTAGTCCACGAGCTTGGACTTCCAAACACCTCTCGCTCCACCACTCAAGATACAGGTATACCAGCTGAAGACTCAACTCGCTACCGCAATGAAGCTTTTGCCAATCACCACCTTCCTGGCCACGCATCTCTATTCTCTGAAGACTGGCCAACGCCTGGACCACTCTTCTATGAGACTGACTGTATGATGACAGAAATACTACGCATCGCTTGGGAGAATGCTCCCTTCACCCACATCTTTGATCCTGACAGGTTATATGTCCAAATGATCCATAACAACTTCGACTCCACCTGGGCCCATGGTTGGAAGATGATCCCCTACACCGGAGAACCCATTGTATTCCTTCACCCCTACATGATGTATCCACCTGAAGTGGTTCCGCACATCATCAAGTATGAAGTTGCCCACAGATTCTACTTTTGAGAAGTAGAAGTCTACCATGTTGATCCTAACTCCGACAAGCCTCCAGCCATTCCTCCCCATTGTACTCAGCTTCTGCCCCTCTGCAGCGTTGACTCCAACGTTCCAGGTATCGACGAATTGAATCCAGAAGAACCCATCAATAATCCTCCTCCATATCCACTGCCATACATCACCAGTGATGTATCGTCATCATTGTCATCGTCCCTGCACCACAGCCTCATCTTCCTCCATGAAGATTCCCCTGACTCACTGCCCTCGACAGGCAACTTCCCTATTCCTAGTTCCGCCTCGTCTCCTGACTCTTACTCTTCTGACTCTTCTAACGGACGCCTTCACCCTGATATGGACTTGTAATATAACTCATAAATAGTTTCCTTTCTGTCTTACTACAGATGCTTCACCTTGTATTCCTGTATCCCGCCTGAACTCTGTATTGAACAGTTTCCTTATCTAGCTAATTTCCTTTTCTTGTCTAGTTTCTATTCCTGTTTAGTTCTATTCTCATCTCGCTCTGCTCCATAGTTATGCTTCTATTGACTCTCGGACTCGTAGCATTACTTCATCATAGTTACCTGATTAGGACCTTAGAAGTAAAGCTTAAATAGCTGCTCATGTACTGGAAGTGCAAGCTTCCTATATCCTTAAATTCAGAATATTGCTCTCACTTTATCTCTGGATTGACATTAACTCATGATCAGTGTGGTAGTAAACTCTCTATTGGTCACACTCTCGACTAATAGAAGTTCGACCTCCTGAGTGTACTTAACTGGACACTTGCCTTGCCACCTTCTTATCGTGATCCTTCTTGCTAGATCCTAGCGCCTCTGTGAACCATCTAGTGAGATAGCCGCCCCCTAGCAAAGCTTAGGTGACTGGTGATAAGGACCAACCTAACAGTGGATGGAAATCCATCAATGGAATGAGTGGATCAGAGTCATGCGAAATCAGAACATCGGATATCAGATTTTTGGACATTGGATAAGTGTGGGAAAGTAAGTGTGGACACATGCGAGCAGTTGTGACAGTATTCCCCCCTTAAGGCTGAGCCCTCAAGGCCTTGAGGCAGCTGACTCGGAAATGAAGCCTAAGTGATCAGGAGTCATCAGAATGTGTATCTGGGTTGGAACTCATTGAAAAATTTTTTGTTCCAGCCTTCCCCTCATACCCTCATGCCTTCCCAGCCCAGCCAAGTCACTGTTGACCTCAGCAAGCTCACCCCAGAGCAACATGTGATGCTCAGGTTCCCAGACGAGTCTCTGGCAGCTATGGAAGTCGATATGAGTGAAAGCGGAGATGTGAACAAGCATTGTTGAGAGTCAGAAGGTAGTCAGGTGGCTGTGAGGGAGGCAACTAAGAAGAAGTCGAAGAGTAAGTGGGTGGAGAGTCTGGATGAAGAAGACAACAATGAGGGGCCAGGTACTCCAGCTCTGAGCATGCAAATTGGTCAGCAGGTGTTATGGAGTTTGCAATGAGTAGTTCCATCAGGTCCTACAATGTTGCATGTTGTGGTTCCATCCATGCCTTCACGATTGGGTGGTTCGAGCTCAGGAGTGGGTGAGGGAGGTATCCTGCCAGTGCCATGTAAGAGGTGCTCAGAGAAGGGATTGGTCTGTCACAGGTATCTGGGCATGGCTTGCAATGAGTGCAAGAGAGGACATGTTGGGTGTGATCTGGCTGGGGATACAAGGTCATCAGCAGCACCTGCACCTTGGAAGAAGACTGGGGGGTCGTCTGTAGCATCAGGAGCAGCGTTGGGCTCCAGAAGGAGTGCCTTCGGAAATCCAGTTGGGTTGATGTCTCCGGCCTTTTCACCACCTGCATCTTCTATGGCACAGACTCTGTCAAGCTCTTTGGCAGTCACTTGGACCCCATTGTCATTTTCTCAGCCAGCTCCAATATCGATTAAGAGTCCTCAGTGTGAGGAGGCAGAAGCCAGGCAGGAACTATCCCTGGTGAGTGCATCCAATGCAGAGAATAATGAAAGCTGATGAAATCCAATAGTCCCCTTTGTCTCCACAATCCCACCAACATGCACAGGAGATGAAATATCTCAGGTCCATGATTGAGTGGTTCTCTGACAAGCTGGCAATGATGCAGGAGTTGCACAACCAAAATCAGCAGGTGATTGACCATCTGCAGACCACTCTGGAGCAAGGTATCAAGTCAAACCAGTTGCTGCAGCAGACCATCATGCACTCAATGGATAGGACAGTGGAGGTGATGGATCAGAACACAGAGGCAATGGAAGCAATGCAGGTGATGATGGAGAGGAACATGGAGATGATGTGGGATCTTGAGCTGGTGTGTCGACAGGAGGATCTGGAGGGACGTGGAGGAGGTTCATCAAGGTGGGTCTGGAAGGGCCCATGAGTCCCCTCACCTCCTTGTGCCCTTGTGCAGAGTTCATTTGTTTTCTTGGAATGTAGTATTGCAATGTTGTTGATGGGGCAGCAAATGGATTACTATAGAATATAACAAATAAAAGAGCTAATGTGAAGTGAAATATAAAATAGTGTTACCAAAAGCCACACCCTAGCAAGTTTGTGGGGGACTCTGATTCAGAAATGAAAGGGATAATAGAGTGGCACAATGTTATGAACTTAGTAAATGTTTGCTATATATTTACTAATTATGTTTTCATTTTATTTGTCTCTTGTTTTATTTGAAAGCTTTAGTCTTTAGTTTGTTTGTTCTATATCCTTCTGTCATTGACTATGCTTATGTAATATCAAAAGTCATATGACTTTTATAGATTGATAAGCTTTCATGTTATTATTAGAAAAGAAGACTTCTTTGATAAAGAACTTTTTGTATTGAACTATTATTAGTTAAATCATGCTTCCTTTGTTCTGAGTCAATCTCTGAGTTGAGCCTCAGTACCTTAAGAACTTCTGGAAAGTTCTAACGTAGATATATATTTAGATACACTGTAAAGTATATAAGTCATCGACACTAACAAGTAGAAAGTATCGTTTCTACTTGGTTAGGTGGAGACTTGAATAGAAAGTCTTTATCAACAATAAGTGATATGATTTAAGTTCTCTTATATATCTCTATCACTCTCTAAGTTGCTTAAGGATTCTATTGAGGAAGTAGACGTATTGTGTGACTATAAGTAATAGTTATCTTGACACATTGACTCTGTCAGTGCTTAAAGGTAATCTATCCATTAGTACACAAGTCTCCTTTGATACGATCTTCAGATACATATTGGGCCTCTTTACGGACCGAAGTGGCCTCACTATAACATTAAGTAGAAATGATCCTTCTCTGTAGCACAGAGTCGTTACCTTGTCTTGGCTGCTCAGCATTGATTGCTGAAAGAAGCCCTACTTGAGCAGCTAGTGTTTTAACTTTGGGTCCTAGTTTCTGAAGTTAACATTAGAAAGAGAGTAGGCATGCATTGCCAACTAGTGTAGATTAGTTGAGGATTGTTGTCCCATAATCTAAAGAAATTCCTTGATGGAGCTTTGACTCTGGAGGATATTTCGATGAGTGAAGGGAATCACACTCATAATAAAGAAGTGATTATGCTTAGATAGAGCTATAATCTATTGGGATATGAATTTCCATTGAAAGTACCACTGAGAAGAGGCTTTGCTGTGGATGCTCAGTTGTTGAAAGGGAAAGGAAATTTATTAAAAGTGAAAATTTAAAGTTGCCAAACTGGATAATTCAAAATTGCGAAAACAATCACATTTGACAGCCCAACAAGAGGAAAAGTCTTCAAAGACCACACAACAGGAGAGTGGTATTATAAAGACACAAGAAATAAACCCCACTTCTTTGAAGCTTCAATCCAAAGAAGACTCAACGAAGAATATTCAGCAGAAGTCCAATCCGAAAACCTTTCAAGACAAGATCGGCAACAAATTGACGAAACTCAAAGAAACCTTGAAACAGAAAACTGATTTGCAGGACTCGCAGCAACACTTAACACACTGCAACAGGTCTCAAGACAACCAAGTGTCAAAGAAGTCACCGAGGATCTTGCCAGATTCAATCTCTCCTCTCAAACGAAAGGAGAGCAACCCCAATCTTCATCGTCTATTCAAGAGCAAAGATATTTTAGCAATCCAACAATGACTGCTCAATCAATACCAGGGACTGGATATCAGTTCTCTTCCTTGGCCGGAACAGCAGTACCACAAGCAACAACTTATCAGTCAATTAGCAGATCTTGGGGAACAAATCCAAGAACTCCAGCTAGAAGAAGAACAACTTCAGGAAGTTCAGGGAGTCACAGAAGAAGCCCTTCACCTCCACAATCTCCAGGAGCCACCATGTCTACGAACCAGAACACCAACTTTGAGTACCCAAAGCCTATGAGGTTCTATGGAGACCCTGCACAGTACAGAAGTTGGAAATCCCTCGTTGAACTATATTTCAAATCCTATGGCATCACTGATCATGCCACAAAAGTCAACTATGCCCTTGCTTTACTTGATGGAGCAGCATCAGCATGGTGACAGGATTATCTTTCAATGCATGCGAGAGATGCAACTCAATGAACATGGGATGAGTTCACAAATGACCTCGACCAGTCTTTTGCCCCAGTACAACAGACATTCGAGGCTGAACAGGCATTACGAAACCTCCAGCAGCATGGCAGATATATCAAGGAATATATCTCAGAATTCTCAGTCCTCACTTCCCAAGCAGGACTCACAGACAGTGTGGCCCTTTGGGCATACTTTGTGAATGGACTTGACCCCGCTGTCAGACAGGAAGCACTTAGAAGTACCACAGACACAATTACACAGTGGAAGAATGCAGCAAGAAATGCCCACAGAATTGTTCAAGAACAATGCAAGTATAGAGCAGCAATCAACGGAAGAATTTCCTACACGAAGAAAGGACAAAGGAAAACAAAAGGCTACAGAATCCAACCCCATTATCAAAATATCACCTCCCAACCAATCTTACCTCAACACAGGAGAAGCGAGTGGGATATGGGCATCGATCATCTTGCTGACTACTTCGATGAGCTCAGATTCTCTGATGGAGAATATGAGCAGGATTCTGATGAAGAAGAAGAAGAAAATGAATCAGAAGACATACAAGATATACAACCTTCCAAACCAGGAGTTCATAACAGTGAAAGAACACCAAGTGATGCCATATCACACCTCATTAACAATGTACTTACTGACAAACAGTGAACAGCAATCAAGAACAGAGAATGTTTCTTTTGTAAGAAGAAGGGACATTTCTACAGACAATGCCCATCTAGAAGAAGTTACACCACAAAGAACAAGCGAAATAATTTTGTATCCAAAGGAAAGCCAAAGAAACCTTTTACCAGAAAGAAAAGACAAGTCGATCCAAATGCTATGGTCTATGCCATCGAAAATGGAATAGAAGATGAACAAGTGGAAGAATTTTCTCAAGACAAAAATTTTTAAGTAGCTCAGAAGATCAGCTTAACATCATTGATCTTCATGCATCTAAAGGAAAATGTCTACTAATCCCAACAGAAATACTAACACCCAAAGGAACACATAAAATCAAAGCATTATTAGATTCAGGAGCCAGTGGCCAATTTATATCTCCAAACTTGGTCAAGAATCTAAAATTAACCAAGAAGCCACTTAAGAAGGTACAATACATTTATAACACTGACAGATCAAGAAATTCAGGAACAAAAACAACACACTATGCCGAAATTAAAATCAAGATCAATGACAAGATCATGAATATAAAACCAAAAATAATCAATCTAGGCTATAAAGAACTATTTATAGGTATATCATGGTTACGAAAGTACAACCCAGATATAGATTGGGAAAGAAAAACATTGAAATGGCGTGATGAAGAATTGCAAACCATACAACTAACTGAATACAAATCTAAACAGATGATTAACAGTATTGACCTTAGTCAATATATAGACTCAGAAGATGACGAAGAAAATCTAGAGATAAATGTTAAACACAACACCTCTCAAGATCTTTACAACAAAACAGAAGAAACCAAGAAGAAAGAATCTGATCCTTTGAAAGTGGTACCAAAGAAATTCCATAAATTTCTTAAGGTATTCAGTAAAGAGAAATCAGAAAGAATGCCACCAAGACGTCCTTGGGATCATAAAATTGAAGTTGATGAAACCTTTGTTCCAAAACAAATGCCTATCTACCACCTTACACCTCAGGAATGCAAAGAACTAGATAAATTCATAGAAGAAAATTTACAAAAGGGATACATTCATAAATCACAATCACCAATGGCCTCATCCTTTTTCTTTGTAGGAAAGAAAGGAGGAGATTTACACCCTTGTCAAGACTATCGCTATCTTAATGATCACACCATTAAGAATGCTCATCCAATTCCTAACATCTCAAGAATAATGGATAAACTTAAAGGAGCCAAATATTTCACTAAACTAGACATTTGTCTAGGCTATAACAATGTTAGAATTTGAGAAGGGGACAAATGGAAAGCAGCTTTTCGAACCCCAAATGGTTTATACGAACCCACAGTCATGTTCTTTGGCATGACAAATTCACCCGCTACATTCCAATCTATGATGGATCATCTCTTCCAAGAACCACTGTCTAAAGAAGAAACTATCATCTACATGGATGACATTCTCATCCCAGCTAAAACTATCAAAGAACTCAATCACTATACTATTAAAGTTCTAGAATTTCTAGACAAAAATGATCTCTATCTAAAAACAGAGAAATGTGAATTCAAGAAACAACATCTAGAATACCTCGGATTCATAATCAAACCAGATTCCATTGAAATGGATCCAATAAAACTCAAAGGAATAGAAGATTGGCCTATTCCTCAAACAGCAAAGAATGTTTGACAGTTCATTGGTTTTTGTAACTTCTACAGAAAGTTTATCAAAAACTATGCCCAAATTGCACAGCCTCTACATGCACTTATGAACTAAAACTTCCTGCAAAATGGAAGATTCACAACAAATTTCATGCTTCACTTCTCACACCAGTAATCGAGAATAACATCTATGGGAAACACCACACTAATCCACCACCAATTCTCATCTCAGGAGAAGAAGAATATGAAGTTGAAGCAATCTTGAAACACAGGATTTGAAGAAGATGCTTGGAATATCTGATATGTTGGAAAGGATATGGACCAACTGAGGACTCATGGGAACCTGAAGAAAACCTAGAAAATGCAAAACAAATACTTCAGGAGTATAAAAGACAGAAGAAACTTGCCTAACATTCCTCAGACCAATGTCCTCTGCTACCAATGAAAACATCCTCTCTACAACCTCGAATCCTCCCTCTCTGAAGCCTGAGGCAAAGGGAAAGACTCTCCCAAGCTGCCAAGCTTTGCCATGACCTCAACCAGGTCAAGCTGAAGTACCCAGTAGTGAAGTTGCCACCTTACAATGCATCTTTCTACATGAGGGAACAGCCTGTGACTTTATGTCTGGTTACAGCAGGAATCATAAATTCCTTAACCTTTGCAACTCCATCAGGCTTGCACTTGATGAGTTTGCTACTGCATGAAGCCATTATATCACACAATCCAAGAAATTGGACACCTCTATTCATCAATTGGCATGCAGTCTCCCTGCAGGTCCCTATATTGGGAACATCATCTGGAAGATCAGGACCATTGAGCCTGACTTCTATCTACAGCCTGTGGCAATCAGCAAACCAGCTCCAGATGGATTTACACCGTGTCCTAGCTGCCCCTGAGAACTCGCAACTCGACCGTCTACCACTCCTTTGCCGGAATCTCCCAAATCTGATGAATTGGCTAAAGATGGTAACAATCATCTGACTAAGCCAACTTCAGAAAATGGTCGACACCCTTGAGAAACTTCCACCATATGTCTTCCAAATATATGACCCCAAAACTGACCCTGCCACTTATGTAGTCGAGTGGGCCATTTCCAGACACAGTGTGAAATGTA
This sequence comes from Podaxis mareebaensis, assembly GCA_018524725.1. NCBI lineage: Eukaryota > Fungi > Basidiomycota > Agaricomycetes > Agaricales > Agaricaceae > Podaxis > Podaxis mareebaensis. Next base: position 2,467 of record JAEUWP010000224.1, on the reverse strand, counting down.
CTACTGTGTCCACTGCAAGTGTTCTGCCCCTGGACACTTTTCCAAGTTTTGCTCCAGAAATCCTTATTCAGGCATTGATCGAAGGAACCTACCTGCAACTGCCTTGGAAGAATTGGAGCAACTTGAAGATGACAGGATCACCTCAATCATTCGAGGACAACCTACCATCACCACCAACAACTTACACAATGGTACCAAATTGGATATTGGAATACCCACACCTCCAAACTCCCCTACCAACATCGCCACCAAGCCAGACAACCACTCAGGAACTGAGCTGACTTCCCACACCAATGGACTTAATTGGGTTACCTTTACCCTCAGCCCCACTTACCATCCCACAAAGTGAGCTTCTAAGAAGCACACCACTCCCACCATCAACCCACGAGTCAGTCGACTCCAACAATTTTCCAGAGCTACCGCCTATCATCACGCTCAAGGAAACCCTCATGCAACATTTGCCAGAACTTCCAGTAACAAACAATATCCTTTCTTGTCTTCAACCAGATACACCTACTTATCAGATGATTATGATGCTGATTTTGAATTTGACTTCGATGATGAGGCTATCTACAACATAGATGGCAAAGGACACTACTAAAAGTATTACTAATTAGCTACAAGCCAAGTAGTTGATTAGATAAGAAAGAACAGTTACTAGTCTAACTATAGCAGAGTAGTAGATTAGTAAGATAACAAATATACACAATCAATTGTGTTTGATCCAACATGAGGCTAGCTAAAAATTTATCCATCTATCATACTTGACATTATGAGCAGCAACCTCCACATCAAAATTGATCTGGCTACTCTTCTCTCTCCTGATTCACTTTCTCCGAATTGCCTGCTAGCTCCATGGATCATTCCAATCACTTCTCCCGAGATTGAACCACCCTCTAAGGGTCATGAACAATGGACCAACCTCCATAATGCTGCTACCCATATTCAGAACCCTGAATACAATATCCCATCCGAGCATCGTGATGAATATCGCATTTGTTTCACAAAACAAATGGCGACACTCACCCTATCCTACCTACATGAGGTATCACCTCAGTCGATCCCCAGAATCGTGGATCCGACATCCACTCCCAAACCACTTAGTTGAGAACCAACCCCGCTTCCAGAACCGCCTCAAGGAAGACCGTTCGACTTTACATATCGAACTGACCCTGCTTCCAGAACTGCCTCAAGGAAGACCATTCGACTTTACATATTGAACTGACCCCTTCCTTAATGAAGGACTCATTACTGAAGAGAAATTGCCTCTTCAACAACAACCCGACATCTCCCTCTTCCCTTCTCTCTACCACATTATTGACAAACTTTGAAGGTCAGAAAACCCAATAGCCAATGTACCCGACTGGGAGCAGAAAGTTATCAATTGAACCCTTCCCCTCAACAAAGTTGCCTTACTCCCTACATCACTCCAACGAGCATATGAAAATGGATGTTGGAAATGCAGGTCAGTAGGACATCTGGGTTACCAATGTCCGAAATACTCCTGTAGATTCTGCAATGGGAACAGGCATTACAGTTGGAAATGCAAATATTGCCCTCATTTGCCCATCGCTCCCTCACCACATCTTACACCTATGCAATGAATGCCTGCGACTACGATTCAGAAGCATTGTCATTATACAAAGAATGGTGGAGTTTTAGGACAACGACAATGACAAAATCCATTAATTGGACAATCAAATGTTCAATTACCTCCTCCAGTAGAAAGAAACACAAACGCTATACAAAATCTGACTACTGCATATTACTATAATGAAGAACAACAAAAATTAGACATCAGGACTGTATTCCCTCGTAATCAACAGTAGAATAGTATTTGAAAATGTGGACATTTTCTATAGGAAAGGGATTGTGTTATGAACTTAGTAAATGTTCACTATACATTTACTAATTATGTTTTCATTTTATTTGTCTCTTGTTTTATTTGAAAGCTTTAGTCTTTAGTTTGTTTGTTCTATATCCTTCTGTCATTGACTATGCTTATGTAATATCAAAAGTCATATGACTTTTACAGATTGATAAGCTTTCATGTTATTATTAGAAAAGAAGACTTCTTTGATAAAGAACCTTTTGTATTGAACTATTATTAGTTAAATCATGCTTCCTTTGTTCTGAGTCAATCTCTGAGTTGAGCCTCGGTACCTTAAGAACTTCTGGAAAGTTCTAACATAGATATATATTTAGATACACTGTAAAGTATATAAGTCATCGACACTAACAAGTAGAAAGTATCGTTTCTACTTGGTTAGGTGGAGACTTGAATAGAAAGTCTTTATCAACAATAAGTGATATGATTTAAGTTCTCTTATATATCTCTATCGCTCTCTAAGTTGCTTAAGGATTCTATTGAGGAAGTAGATGTATTGTGTGACTATAAGTAATAGTTATCTTGACACATTGACTCTGTCAGTGCTTAAAGGTAATCTATCCATTAGTACACAAGAAG